>JAQFYE010000734.1:0-30338 GCA_034694305.1 Protaphorura glebata | reverse complement strand
TCAGGGCGTCCCATGACATTTGGCCGATACTGTAGTAGTTTATTTAACACGACAATTCTCGGGTTCTACATTTCAGCGCCCTATATAATTTTCTAGCAAAGTCTTCAAACATAAGCGGACAAAAGTGACTAATTTCTGTTTCTACAGACGCCTTGCACTTTTCCATGTCGGAGTAAGGGCCCCCAATCCAACCGGTGCGGCATAAGAAACGGATATGGCGCCGAATATATTATTGCTTTTGAAACATACTGTATTTCCTCATACTAATTATTTATCCAGTGTTGGGTGTATGTTGAATTCCTGCAATCTCAAACCTATGTACTGAAATATCAATTAAATGTAATGTGAGACTTGTTTTTGGTAAGACAAAAAGTGATTAGTCCGTTCTGATATCAACAGTACTGAAGACTTGGCCTGAATCGACTTTATGTCAAATTTGCTATAATTATATACAGTATTATTAATGTCTGTCCTAAAATAATAAAGCCTATGTCTGTCCGGTCTAGCCCATAAAATCCCTACTCCATTCCAAATTAACGGCCCCTAAAAAATCTGAGCAACGTGAGTTCGACTCGGTCCAATCCTAAATGCATTAAAGAACCCAAGGTAAATAAAACATCTCCCTAAGAGGTAGAGCAGTACTGAAAATAATTTTCGAACTCTCCATTTTTGCAACGGATGAATTATCGACGGGGAATCCCGTGGCAACCCAATATGAAGTACATAGATTGCATGGGGCATTTTTGACCTCTGGAGTCATTTTGTAAACAACGAAGTGCTCTTGGTGCTCATGGGAGAGACCTATTTCCCATTTACTTCTTCAGCACCAGACGAAAAATAACAACTTGTTATGGTCAGTACTGGAGTACCTATTAGAGGAGAGCGTAGTCAAGTTTCCTTGAAAGAGCCCATAACCCCACCGGTCCATAGTTTTAGAAAGGTATAATTAAGTGCGACCAGAATGGCATAAGAAAGCTCAGCGTCTAGTAGTTAAGAATGTTTCTTTAACTTTGATCTAACCCACCCGGCCGTCTTACACCTCTAGTAACCTGTCATAATGTTCTCAAAGAGATGTTTACTCACAACTATGGACTTTTGACTTACTTCCAACCTAGAAGTGCTGATAAATTACATGTCTGGCCATATCGTGTTAAATTGGCAAATAATTGTTTCTGAATGACTGGAGCAAAACATCGAAAATAAATAATGAGGTTGAGTCAATATACAGGGTGACTCAGAAGTATCTCACCCTATTCGATTTCATTATTCCGTCGATTGGAATAACCGATTCGACCGGGAATGGTAAACTAATGGCGTTTTTATCGTTATAATTATCGGAATAGTTACGCAAGTCCCGAGATTTATAAGAAGCCTTACGGATAGTACCAGGACAAATCGTTCCTAGTCTATTACCTATTCTGTTCAATGATATCAAGAGGACCTAAATCATTGAACAGAGGTGAAAGTAGTAATTTGAAATTTCAACTTGACACCGTTCAAGAAATCTTGGTCTCCAAATCATTGCATTTCTTATTGCAAGCATAAGTTCTTTGTAAACTTCTCCTGTTCTTCGATGGATTTTGTAAAAATATTTCCCCTATTGCAGGAAGTAAGAAAATTCAATTTCAAATCGTCTCAAGTTTGAAATTGGAGGGTCGTTAACTTTTCTTTCCGTCTAAAACTTTGGCTATTTACCGCACGCGCTTATAACGTCAGGAAATAAGCTTCCAATGACAATGTGGCAGTCTGGCAGTTATCCGCAGCACTGGTAGTATGACCAGTGCTGCGGATCGCGTGCGATATTTGACAAAACTATTGGAGCGATACTGAGGTCAAATCCTTGTCATCTTATACCCCGAAAATAATTTAGAAAACTTTGCACGTCGATTGATTCGCATGTATGCTTCACTTCATATCTTTCTTACTCTTTCTACTCAGATTTACTGTTAAGTGCGCACTCATGTTCACTTACCTACTAGTAACTATCAGTGAAACTATCGATATAAGTGCAAGCAAAACAAGGGAAATGCAAGAATTGTGCCTATACTAGATTTTCGATATAACATTAACACCAAAACTCAATGTCATAACACGAAATATCAAATTACCACTGTTAAATGACTTTCAGTAGAAAAATCTCTTTATCAATTTATGTACGCGGGGATTTTTTCGTTTTATAGTGCTGGTAGAATTTTGACGGCGCCCCAAACACTCGGCGCCCTGGTTTTCCGCACCAGTAGCAACCATAGTAGTTACGCCTCTGCTGGTATGTGGATAATGTGGAATGGCAAATTTCAGAAAGCATTTAACGACTTTGCAAATTGTATCTGGTGCATTCCTCGGATGTATTATGTACGATTCGTGTAAGATTTTCGAAAAAGATTTAAATATCACCCATAATGAAAAGTGCTTTGAATCTCTGCGATATGTTATAAATATGAAGTGCGAAGAATTATAAAATTTACTGCATTCCAGATGTCATAAAGTAAATTCAGCAAATTCTCCTGAAATTACTCACACACACTTTCAGAAACTGTAATCTTAAAATATAAACGTTATCAGCAGATCATACCAATAATACCAAATCACCCTACAAACGTAAACTTGACAGAAGAATAAAATGACAAAATTCGCATTAGCGAATTCGTTACCAATATTTTGGTCGATCAAAGATCGACAGGACTTTGAAAACGATGTAAATATTGAAAAGTGGCGGCACAATGAAAATCAAAAAAGTAGGACCCATTTTTATTCCTTTCGACACGACAATAACACTTGGTTAATCACAATTGATCTACTACACTACTACACATTATAATTAATAATTTTTAAAAGTTTAAAGTTGAAAGTTAGTCAGTGAGTGGTTGAAAGTTTTGTTCAAACGAGAATAAATCCAACGGTGACGAATGAAATCCCGATCAGTGTGATAATTTCTTGGACACAAGTGGCCAAACTCGAAGCTTCAGTAATACCTAAGAGTGTAGGATTTGAACTATTACAATGACCCTGGCTATTATTAAAGCAACACCAATGACGGTTGAAAGGGTCAACACTAGGTTTTCGAGTCGGTTGACCACGACCAGGATTGACTTGTCGTCTTCTTCGACCTTTGAGGCTGAGGCTCAGATCTTCTTTACACTCTTGTTCACAAACTACATTTAGCTTTTCTTTAATACACACTTCGGTAGTACACAGACTTGTACACTCAGATGGTGGCTTGGCCGTACAGTTTTCCATACATCGAGTCTGAATATTTTGTTCACTTTCTATACAATTCGTCATACAAGTGGAAATGGACATATTCGCAGGGGGATTTTTCATACAATCCATACAATCAGGTTGTTTGATACAATTGTCCACAATTATTCCGCATGGGTCATCCCTGCAAGCTGTCACACAATGAAACATCGTACAGTTCTTTTGTGGTTCACACCGATCTGGTAGAGGCGTACACGTTGAGTCAACCATAACCATTTTACAAATCTCACAGAATATGATCTTGGACGGTTTAAATGTTTCATTACATGGGTTACAAGTTATTCTGGCCGCATCTTCAAAGAAATCGTGTCTGTAGCACTGGTTAATACAACTTGGACACTCGCCAAAGGTCAAATTACTCGGTGGACATTCGTCGGCATTCGTGTCGCAATTTAGCTTTAGAGCGACTGCAGCATCCTTCACACATTTTGTGACGTCTTCTGGAGTTGATTTTTGGCAAGTTTTGTACTGAGTCCACAATAAACGTGTCAAGCAATTTTCCTTACAGCCCTTCGAACAAAATTTGGTCACGGTGGTTAAGTTCGCACTCGCTTTGATTTCACATCTCTTCCTGCAGACATCGAGTTGGAGTACACGAGTGTCTCTGGTGCAAGTATCACAAGTTGTTAAGTTAGGAATACTGGAAAACTTTGGAGGTGGGGTATCGTCACAAATGGACGTCGGAGTCGGCCGAATACATCGAATCGGTGCCAAAATGAAGGCTTCTTCAGCACATTGGTCCTGGCAACGCTGCGGAAAGCAGACAAAGTGGTTCGGGTCAAACCTTACATTGTAGCAGCGCTCGAAACAACGTGACCTAATTTTATGATAATCAGTAGCTTTGTCAAGACACTTCTGTTCGGGTTCACATGTTTTACTAGTTTTCTTGCATTCCTCGCATATGAGTTGTTGCCGAACCCATTCAGCCTTCTCACAATGTTCCAAACACCCAGAAAAGCAATTGATACCATTGGGGTCTAATGCAGCTGAAGGGACACATTTGACTCGACATTCCTTATGCAAATTTTCCCTCAATCTTCGACGACACATTCTGCAAGGATCTGGTTCAAGAACTGGAATAAGAAATGGTTTCGCAGTCCCATCCTCTTTACAGTCACAGCGAAAAGGGGCAGATATGTCACAAAAGTTCTCACAGCGTGTCACGCATTTGCTCAGCGGAGATTGATCACAGAATAGCTCACAACTTGGAACATAGCGACCTTTATTGAAATCAAGTCCTACGAAAAAATGTCGACCCCGGTCACAAACATCTAAACATTGTGTTAGACATCGTTCAGGATTTTCAGAGGCACCAGGAGGTCTACAAGTAGATTTACATTTGTCTGTTTCGTCAGATTGACAAATTTGGCACTGAGATTTTACCTCACAGAGTGTTGTGTTATTGCAGTAAATCTCACTTAATTCCTTGGTCGATCTTTCACAATTAGCTTTACATATTGAACAATCCTTAGTCTTTTGTGACTTCTCACATTCGGACTTGCAGACTTTATCTGGTGGATCCTTGTTGAATTTCTCAAGGCATATAGATTCACATTTGAGACTATCGATTCTCCGATAACATTCACTGTAACATTTGGCTTGACGGACATGTCCTAAATTCGTTTGACATGATGTCAAACACGTGGTCTCACAGTCTTCGCTCAAATCACAATTAGTCAAACAAATGCTTTTGGATGTTCTGAAATGGTTTTCGCAAGCATGACATTCATGCTTTGGAATTTTGCACATTTCTTTACAACGTGGGGTCAATTCTGACCGTCCTAATTGAAGTTCCATTTCGCGTTTGAGTCTACATGTTCGGGAGCAGCGGTCGCAAGGAGTGTCGATCTGAGTGGCCGGTGGTGCAGTACAAGTAGCCTGTGGAAGGAACAAAAAATAGCATAACTGCAAACAACTAAAATTCCTTTTGTGAAAAAAACTGATAATGAAGTGAACTTACATTACAAGATTGGTATATTTTAGCACTATTTAAATTGTTGTGACAACTGAGGATGAAGCACATTGGATCTTTGGATCCTGGAGTCCCACACTGGAAATAACATTCCAACTCTGCATCGATACTTTTTTGTTGGATACAGTGTTCCGTGCATCTGGTCTGACATGTAGAATTATCACCGCCTTTGCCTGGACAATCATCAGTACAATTTTTTCGTATTTGTTGAAAAATTCCTCCAGCAATTGTATCCCAAACACAATTTGTACATCCTGTTCGTTTGAACTGACTACTGAATGGACATGCATGTCTCCTTTGCCTCCCAGTTGATGCCAAATTTCGAATTGCGCATTGTTTGTAACATTCTTGACCATCCGAAACATGTTGACACTCTGCGTAACAAGCCAGATTGATGAGATTGTCTGTGTAACTATCACGCTCTTCTGCACAGTCAGCTTCACAAGTTTCGTGCTTAAAAAAATCACTTAATTCAAAAGTAGGTGGACAAGTTAAACATTCTCCGATGCATTGGTATGGAATTTCATATGGATTTTGTAAACACCGTGACACTAGCAAACAATTGGTCAAATTGAAGTTACAAGATTCTGATTCTCTTCCACACAGTCTGACAAGACAATCCCGAGTACAATCTGAATTATGTTTCCAGCGGTATATTCCTTGACGAGCAACGTTCAGTCTACTTGGATCTCTTTCATTGGAACAAATCAAATGTCTGGAACATTCATTTCCAAATGTACAAGCTTCTCCAAATTTTAGTAGACAAATCTCCAACTGGCTGTTGAATTCTTTCCTTGGGTCCGAACACGCGCATCTTTTGTCTCGACAATGGATTTCAAAACTTTTACTGAAGGCACATACCGAGTTCGACAAAGCAACTAAAGAATCCTTATCGGCCTGCTGGATCTACGAGGATCATAAAATATTTTGAAATTTTGACATGACAATTCAATAAAATCCTAAATTTCATATCATATTTTCTGTGCGCGATTTAATTGGTTTTTTCTGATAACCTCCATAAGATTATGAACCAAATGATTTAACTTACGGCTGTAATGTTTCCGTGTTTAAGGATTAGCCCATTGTATTTTGTTTTGGCCAGATCTTCGTCACATGCACTCCCTGGACTCACGAAATTTTCCTCGTAAGCTTCGAGGGCTACGGCCAGAATACCACCCTGAGATTCAGACTCCAATGGGAAGACCGCCAGGAATAAAAGTAGAATTTTGATCAGCAGATTGGAATTGACACCGAACATTCTGCAGTCAACAAGTATTCCAGCTGATGGCAAAAATTCAAAAGAATTTACAGCTCTTTTAAATTCTCGTCACGAAAGCCATTAAAAAAAGATACCCTTCGATTTGGAGTTGGAGATTCTCGACATATCCAATAATGTGATCACGTTTGTTTACCGAAAGAATTTTTTGGAACCTGTGAAGGTCAAAATGACATTCGTAACAGCAATTCGGCGTCCGTTCGTTTCTAACACAAATTCATCCAGAGGTCATCAAAGTTAAAATATGAGAGGTCACCAACTTTAATGACCTCTGGGCGCCGCACAGGTCGTCATCACAGAAATCCTAAACTTGGTACACAGACTCTCCTCGAATACACAATTTGAATGACACGCACTTGACTTAGGTCATCAGTATCAGGACTCAGGAAAGTACACTTGACCTGAGTAGGTCGTGGCACAAAAATCGGCCCTGTCTCATGGGAGGGACAAAACCCATACCGTGTTAGTGAAGACGCTTTAAAAGTAGTAAAAAATTGCTTATCCAAATCGTAGATTATTTGGACCGATTTTGCAGTCGTTTGCTACGGACAAATACAAAACGGTCATTGACCTCAATTTAGCTCTTTTGCAGTTAGTGCCATGCGTCAGGTATTGCAAATCATCTAGCACATGGCAGAGGGTCAATGTCTGAATCCCTGGGTTAATTAATTTGGCCAAATTGAACTGGTCGGGAGTATCGTATGCGAAATCGACTATGTAGATTTAGTAATCTATCTTCTATCTCTTCTCACCTGATATCGAAATGTCAATTCCCTCTTAGCACATGTAGCTTCTTCTAAAGGACAAATTATTTTGTCAGTTTAGAAAACTTTAATGTTACTAATCTTAAGTCTTCAGTGTCTGAAGAATGGAGTTAACTGTATTTACAAATGTACATGACGTTAAAAGTCAAAATATTTTATTCATCTGAAATCATTTACATTTCGAACGCCTAGGACTAAAATTTCTAACATTGAATTGTTGACAAAATTTGATTGTACGGTTGACAAGGCGAGAACGACACCAGACAACGCAGGAACAGATATACAACCGTTTAAAATCTAGGAATCTTCGGAAAGTTCAGCTGTGATTGGAAACCGCGCGTGATCGTGATCTATCGAATTTTTAACCACCTGTAGTAAAAGATGCAAGTTACAAGTTTTTGAAGTTTCTGTGCCGAATCACAGTCAATTTTAAGTCAGTTGTATAGTCTTACAAGGAATAGCCAAGACCTTGACCGGAGACCCAAATCTTGAGTGGGGTTTGAATAATATATTCGTGTACAAATTTTTGTTCACCTATTTTCAATTTAGAGGTCATGAGAAATTTTTTAAAATATTCAAAATAAAATATTAATACGTATAGTTCTGTGCTCTCTGGAAAGTGCAATTCTTGACGAAAACAGTTTATTTTTTATTTTTTCAAAATTTTCGGTATTGCATCTAATGGGTACCTTCTCGACATTGCATTGACGTAAAATGAAAAATGGAAGCATGGATTTTAACCCATGAATCTTCAACTTTAACCGGGATACCTCCGGATTTTCTTAACCAAAGATAGGCGAAAAAAGTACTTCATTTGCGCACGAAAATATTGCTCGTGATGAGATGTTAATCAATTAAGAAAATTAGGTGCAGGTCAAGGCCCTCGTATACAGGTCATGGATATTTCTTGTTTAACGACCGCCAGTAGTTGTCTCTCTAGGGTTGAAATGCTGTCCGTATCACTCACTATACTGCGACGAACTGCGATAAGCTTCAGTTTAATTTGTATAATTTCGCATAAAAACAAAACATAATAGTGCAGAGTTAACACAAGTGTGTAAATAGTTATTTTTACCCTGACCGTTAACAAAATCGGTAGGTCAGTTCGGACTCGAACCGTTTGCTCGTTGAACAGTTTTTCAGCGTCGCAATAATGCTGATAAAACAGGAATTTCATGATTAATAGCCTTTGTAAAATATTCTACCGTACGAAAAATCCACATAATTTTCGAGAGATGAAACCAAACAATTTCCGGAACTAATAATTTTGTGTAACAACATGAATACATAATTGAGAACTAAGACATTATGTAAGATAACAATATTGACAGACCAAATTATTTCAAAATCTCGACCTTTAAGCTGAAATTGATATTTCTTGTCCCGTTTTTGGATTGGATTGGATACGTGTTTTATTTAAGTCATCAACTTCATAGCTCACACAACATAAACATCATAGATGAATCATTGAATTATCAGTGAGTGTCGTCAATTCCGACTTTAACTAGCCTTAATTACTTAACTAATAGATTTTACAGAATCCAAAAATAATAACCACAACTGAAGAACAAACCAACATTCCCATTAATTAGACCGTAACCATAATCAAATTCCAGTTTCATAGTTGTACTCAAAATATCATAAAGGTAAAATTAAATATTACCCGTGATCAAAAAATACAATTTCGCTTAATGTAACACTCCAATCATCAAGATACTTGAAATCATCGACAAAAAATATTTCACATTTCTTCATTAACCAAGAAAATAGTTTAGCGAAAAATTCATACACATACAGATTGTTGGATTTAATAACAATGTCCTTTACTATTGGCGAAAAAACAGGCATGCATAGTGGACATGACCAGTCCCTGCTTGAAATTTTTTTCCAGTATGATTTGTCAGTCATGGAAAGACTACATTTACGACGATGGAAAAACTTAAAACAATATACACATTGTAGCATACCAGTGGTATTGAAATCGGAGTCGCCCTCACCTTGGTTTGCATTCTCAAAAAATATCCAATACAACTCATCGCCCATCATAACTTGATTACCATTATATAATATATTTTCATTACAGATCTTACAAGGTGGACCATATAAGGTGTCAACATCATTGGGTACCCACATAATATTATCATAAAAATGAGAAAGCCTCACAATACTGTGAAATGTCGGTATTTTTTCCACCGTCAAATTCAGATCCCTTGATTAACAGAATATTATTTACTGACTCACTAGCAATTGCGTCAAACGTGACCTTCCTTAGGTAATTGTAAATTTCGGTTTCTTCTGAGACGGATGAGCTGACAGAATTGTTGGAAGAATTGTTGGAAGAACATGACACATAAAGATCAGGAGAAATCGAACGATCCAGGTCCATTGTCCACCCAACGTCCGGACGTGCAGACTCTTGGGCAGTAGCACGACCTCACTCCTTAAGGAATTTACCCGTGACGTAGCAGGGGCGGTTACCCTGGTGCTTTTAGTGTGTGTCCCAGACCGAAAACCAAAATGTCGGTGTTTTGTCTCAAGATCAATGGGTTGGCAGTATAGCAGAGCACCGTGGATGAATGCGGTGTATGTGTGACTATGGCTGGCTGGGACGAGTGAGTTAGGATTACGTCCGTTGAGTCTGAAGGCTGAGGCTGAACTGCTGCCGTGGATTTGTACGAAAGGTGTGAGAACAATAAAAAGATTAAATGTTTAATACTGTCATCATGAACTAAAAATTATTCCGAAGTGAACAAAGATATGCTATATTTTATCATCTCAACGTGAAAATAATATGGTACTTATCGAATCTCAATAATATAAAAAATCCGCTAGCAACGCTAAAAATAATTTTGTGTACTAAGCTATACTGGCTTAGTACAGGAAAATGCTGATCATGCAGAATTTTTAACAACATGACTGCGTTTACTATTCCAAATCGCAAAGAACCAGTCACAAGTGTGGATAAGGGGAATTTCCATCCTTTAAATCTGAAAAAGTTTTCGAATCGTCGAAATTTTTATGGCCAAGAAATGTGAGAAATAGAATTGTTGGATGACAAAAAATACAAGATTGTATGCACATGAAAGTAAGTTTGCCAATTTATGCCTTAATGATGTTTTCAACAGAATTTGCCAAACCGGAGATAAATCATTAAAGTTTGGGGTATAAACTCTAAATAAGTGACCACAAAATGTTTAACATTTCTAATGATGAAATTATTCAAACCGTACGGTGCCAGTTTCATTTTTAATATTAGTTCCAACTGTAGAATAAAAGGTTGATAGGTGTGATACCGGTGTCCAATTGTGTATAAGCTATGGATTCGATGACTTCAATAAAACAAGTTCATGCACAATAGAATTAGTTATTTTTACTTTTCCCGGCATAAACCTATTTTTACAAGTGTCAGCATGTGTGTAAAGTTTTCAGGTTACGTGAACTCTCGGATTTTTTTAAATGCCCTACGCGACGAAAGCGATTGTGGCGTCATTCGCATAAACTCAACAGTGGACTGCCATCGCGCGACCCTATACAATAAATATGACGAGAGTAAACTCTTGAGGTATTAACCTATAGTTGTAGGAAGTAGGAGGTAGAATGAGCCGTCCGGGCTAAATAAAACCCGGGTAAAAGGTGTTAATTCAACCCGAATGTAGTAGAGGGTGCCACGAGTATTTTAAGCACTCTTGCTTAAATGATTTTAGAAATGGCTACTCCAGAGATCAAACAGAAACACTTTCTTAAAATGTCCGTAGTACAGAGCATGATGATGGAGCTGCGTTACCGTCGTAAATGCATCGGGTGTAAAACGGCACGTACCAGCTGAATTATTATCCAGTGTAATATCTAGTAAATTTTTTCTACAACTGGGACACACGTTATGAACCACCTTGTACATGAACTTATGTAGATTAGTCGACGGGCCGAGCCCTCTAAATTCTGCAAACAAAAGTTGGACCATTTTCAGCAGTTCCAGAAAGCATCCAGAAATTATTTCTTTGTGAAATTCCATATCGTCTTTGTCTTGTCCTCCGTCATATATCCTCAATCATCTTGCATGCATGAGAAAAACTTTCCAATTTAATCCCGTTTAATCTATTGCCAAGAATTTCAATTGAACTGTAATAATTACAGACGGATCGACGGTAATTCTGAGCATAATTATTATTCTTGAAAGTACGATCCGAAGGAATCATCAAATTCAAACGTCAAATAATCACACTAAAAATTGATTCCAAGTTTATTGTTACATCTTTTACAATTTACTAATTTGTTCATATTATCTAAAATTGTTATTATAAAAAAATCAAAATCAAAAGTATTACGGTTGTTTAATAGGTTTAGTGATAGTGCAGTAATTATTTGTCAAAATGAGGTGAATTATGAACCTACGTAACAGGGTTGGGGGCTTTCCCTTGTAGAAATAGACGCAAGCCATAATTTAACTCAGAATGTGTGATGTTCAAATTCTGTTATTGCACAGCTGAGGATTGTGAGGATAAGTATTAAGTCCAGACGGTAACCGTCGATGTTTTCATAGAAAGTACAAGCTTTGCTGTAATTTTCAATTCCTTGAAATATTCGATGAACAAATTCCGGTGAGATACGAAGCTCTAATATGTTTCAGGAAAGCACGCAGTCATCTAATATAAAAATGAAAAATGTTAATATTATTTTTGTATTAGTAGTTCTGTGTGTTCTTTTATGACGATAGTAAGTGAGGATGAAGCAAAATAAGTTGGTTCTAAATGTAATACTGATTTGTAGGATGTTCTATAGTGGAATTCGCTAAAAATTATCATTTGAAAACTTTATCAGACAATGGAATCAGAAGAATGTTTAAGCAAACAGCAGACGAATATGACGATTCTGAATTTTTAACTGTTACGAGACTTTTTTAGAGTGTTGTTAATTTTTCGGTTAATTTTAGCTCACAAATCGATATCGGTGTGCTATGCAGCATAAGTGCAGTCGATTACACCTTTCTCCCATGAAGTGCATCGGTCGTTATTTATACTCGTATATACGGTACGTTTACTTTACATATAGATACTACGCTGAGGGAATTTATTTATGTGTTACCCGGTTGATAATAATAGCTGAGTGTGAATTATATTTAACTCTAGTGTGTACTTTCTGTGTCTTTTTATAAACGTTCATCATAATAATAATTCTGTTGTGCAAAGTGTAGAACATCACATCAGAGTTCGTCCTTGCTTTCTCCAAATCTACACACATACATAGATACAAAATTCGGTCGAAACCCGTCTGTGTCGTGCGTGTTTTGATCACATTCATTCACAATCATTCTGCCTTATAAATTTACAAAGTTGATGTGTGATGGCCTTCAGAGATTTTGCAAAAACTAAAGTTGAAGAACGCAATGGGGTTTCGGACTCGTCGTTGTCTAGGCCAGGACGATAACCACAAGACGTCCAATGCCAAACCAATAATAAGAATTACGAATCACGAAACCCAACCAAATGCAATATACGTGTTTTTCTCCACAATTCGCGATGCGATGGCCCTGGCCGTGGTTGTCCTCAATAATTTAAGACATGATTACGCCCAGCATACCTGCCCAACCAAAGCCAACCCGCCATGACGATGACGATGACGTAGACCTTGACTTGTCCAATTTCCTTCACATTACCTTCGTCTACGAAACTCACCTGCGGTGTATCGATCCGAAAAGTTTATGTAGGTCAGGTGCAGCAGTCAGGAAAAGGTAAAGGTAACCGATAGAGACACGAATTGACGTTGACGTACGAAGTCGTACACACGGAGAATTAATAGACTGCCCAACCGAATTCGACATGGACCTACTATATTTTTTATCCACTTGTATCTGGCGTAATTTGAGATTTTTTTCGAATTATTTCTGCTGCTTTTTAAATATTTTAGACCCAAAGAAGCGGAAAAGTTGGAATTATTTATTTCGGGAAAGAGATGCTATCTCCGTGTCCAATCATCTAGAGTTGCGAAATCGTCTTTTTTTGGAGTACTCCGCGCCCACGCAATCCAACGAGTTAATAATAATACTACCTATTGTGATATACAATTAAGATAAGTGCCCGTGAGTCGAATCAGGAAATCGATCAAAGGAAATTGAGTTTTCATAATTACGTATCGTTGGTTTTGCCCACTCTTTTTCTCCTAAATACGACGATTTCGATGACGAGAACTTTTCCAATAAGTTTATCCAAATTCTAACCAGTCGAATCGAAGTCCATTTCCTATATTGGAAACATGCAATGAATTTACAACTTTTATTGGACTTTTATTGAGAAACAGCCAAAAAATACCCGCTTACTAATAATTTAAAGCGATCGCCTAAAATTTTGATATTTTCAACTTTTTTTTTATTTTAAATCGTAAAAGTATTTATTTAACCCTCAACTATTTTGTAGAAATATTTTTGTAACGTATTCTGAGTCGAAAGGCTAAAGTGATTATCGTTTTAATAAATGGTGATAATTCTCAGGACCTATTTTAGGTCGTCCATCCTAACAGAATGGAATTGTTAGTACTAAATAAATTTTTGGAAGCGGTATACCCGAAGTTGACGTATTCCGCACTTTTGTAAACCTAAACAAAAAGGTCAAATGTCTTTGATTCCTGACGTCATTCAAGCTCAATCCCAATTTTGTGAAACTTTGTTTTCGAAATGTCGCCCACCATGTGCCAGGTGTGTTAGGAAATAATTCATACCATCCTTACATTAAGACGCACTTTATTGGCTTAATTTGGTCAGTTCGTCTTAAACTTACTACGGATCTGTCAAATTAAATGAATTATGAGGGAACAGTGAAGTCAAGGCAGGTAAGGGAAAATTCCGCCCACGTACGAACGGCTCATATTTAGTTTCTAAAAATAGTCTGGGCAACATGCGTCCGAGCTTAATTCGGATTTCGGGTTCTCCAATATTAACATTGCCAACCCGCACTAACAGGATCAATTTCACCCGTATTGTGAGCTTTTCCGTGTAATTACGGTTTTGCGTCGTAGGTTCTTTTCTTATATTATCATTTCTGGTCTGTGTATTATTCTCCAAATAAGTAGAAAATGAAACAAGACTAAATGCAATAATCCAACAAAGTTTCAATCAGAATTCCGCATGTTGACAATTCTTCTTCAATTTCATTCTCTTCTGGTATATCACTAATTTCTAATAATAATAGTAAAAAATAATAATAATAATGGTAGGTTTGTGGACCAGGTACATAGGTTAGTTACGTAACCCGGATTGAAGTCAGGATAGAGTTTCCAATAAAGACTGATTTTGATTTCAACGTATCTACTTCGTCGTTGTTGAGAAAAAGGTCGACTTTGCCGCTTGACTTTCTTCGATTCATTCAGCAGAGAGTTTTCGCATGTAAAATCCAGATTGATCTGAAAAGTTTAGAGTCACACATTTAGTTTCCTGGAAAAATTGCTGGATCTTCGTCCGACATAAAATTCATGTTTCCAAAAATTGTGGCGATATTATTTATCGATATCAACCCGTCCAAACTGATCAGATCTGAATTCTGAGAACTGATACATTCGAATACAGTCCCTTGTCAGTTTATTTCATTTCAAGATTGTTGTTTTTGCTGTTTCTCTGATCTTTTCCAAGAAGTTGATTTTAATGTCGTGTCTTGATCCACCAACTGAACAACAAAGGAAATTCTTGGATTCCGTGAAATCGTGGGCATATGAAAAGTTCATACGGTTAGATGGATTAAATTATTAAATATGACATTTGAGCAAAAAGAAGCACAATGACCGTCTTACCCATAAATAGACCTTCGTATCGGCGATGAATAGACGGATTTTATTTCCAGGGAAGAAATGGGATTAAATATGGGAAATGGGTTAGAATATGAGCTGCAGAGTTTAAAACAAACTAAGTTTATTACTTTTTAAGTAATCATAACCTATTTAACTTCACGAAACTGAATTTCATAAAAAAAATGTCCCAGAAACTCTGAGTTAACGGAAGCAAGAAACACTTTGCTTCTGGAATTGATAAGACACACAGCGGGGGACGTAAACCGTTCGTGACCTCGTTATGTAACGAAACTAAAAAGAATTCGTTTTCGTAGTTTACGTTGGAATTCGTACGAAGCCAAAAGAACGCAAATAAACAAATGTGATGACTTTTTTAAAAAATAAATAGAATTATTTCAAGTAAAGCAATCCGGGTTGAACTTATATAAGTAATATTATTATTTCACTACTTACCAATAGCCAATACACCATATGTCCATACTGTACAACTCTCGATTGGAATAATGTTGTTGTTTAGCAATATTGGGGTCTCTCTGGAACATTCCTCTTCAGATAAGTTTAAATTTTAAAACACCTTCAGAGTATTGTTTCCATATTTTCCGAGCAAAGCTCGAAACCATATTATCATTATGAAAATTAACCATAAATAATACAACCTATTGTTAAACAGATATAATTTGGCCATGTCATTGAATCAAATAATTTGGTTTAACCATATTGGTCAAATTCAAACAGAATTTGTACTCCGTTTTATTTTTAACTAATTGCTAGTTGTCGAACTAAAAGTCAGTCTTAGATTGCAACACGTGATATAGTTGGACTTCAGCTTCACAAACTTTTTCTAGACAAAACTCCAGCCCAAATTCCGTAGCTTTAACTAATTGCTTATTATCAAGCCATAGAACTCAACGTGCAATATCTAACATTGGTAAAAAACCGAAAATGGAATGTTAGATTATTCTCATATTTTCGAAACAAAAGCTCGAACCCAAATTCTAATTTTGAATGTCGGACAACTCCGAATGAACGTAAATAACAAAAACTACAACCTTGATTCAGCAGTTACGAAATTTTAGGGTTCAACCCAATTAAATTTGCCGAAATTCAGTTGAAATGTCGTAGCAGGTCAATTATTTTTAACTATCCAATCTAACAAACCCCACGTAATTGAAATGTCATGTTATGTTACGAATTGACGTTTCGACTCCATGGATTATCTTGGCAGAATTGAAATTGAAACTCGATGCACCAAAAAACAATAGCTCTAAAAATAAAAAAATTACTTTCCAAAACTACAGAAAAATGGGTAACAAATTATTGTCCCGAATATTTGGGTATGCTGTCTGGCAATACTTACGTATACAACCCGTAACTAAATTGTATTGGGATATTTTTATGGTAATAGAATTTTCTCAACTTATTACTGGAAAGAACACAATGAGTGCTCGTAAATAAAGATTGTTAGGACAGGAATGTTACTTCATCATTTGAGAAAATGTTATATTCTCGAAACTTTTGAAACTCAATTATAACTGCACAATTCTATCATGATCGACTAAATTGAGTCAAACAATTTCTGTTGATCCAAATCCTTATATTTATTTTGAACTAATAGCTTGTTATCGTTGAAAATAGGCAGGTTCATCGTCAATTTTTGTTGCTGAAAACAAACCTTTCGAAATCTGAACCTAATTTGAGGATAAATTGCAAATTAAATCCTCTCAAGACTTTTGATTTAAATAAAATCTGTTCCGCAAAAGCACAGAGGCTAACAAGCAAAATTCAGAGATTGTTACTTTCAAATGCAGCAATATTCGTGGTTTTAGTAAATGTACAAATAATAACAAGTTTATGACATGATATGAAAGACTGCGGAGCTGGTCCGTCAGTCGACATTCACAGTATTAGGCCTTACTTTTAGTGATCTATTTGGATCCCTGGGTTTTGTAGCCTACTGCATATGTGACCCAGTAGCATGATGAGGTAAAGGTAAACCTACCAGCGGACAACTTCTCCATAAATGACTCACCTGTCTGATTGAGAGATCAAACCCTCATCATACCACGAGGTAAAGCTTTCTGTTCCACCATCCTCTAATGGACAGCTTTCTAAATTTGAAAATGTTAAAGTAATTTATGTAGTTTCTGTAAAAAGAAATTAATACTGTATCTTAAATTATCGTACGTGCTATAAATGAACTGATCATCAAAGAGTAGTTACCGAACTGAGCAAATTTTCCTCCTCCATCGTAGAATTAGTGACCTTGTGGTAATTTGAACAATGGTTGTCCGTATACCCCACTGTCCGAGTATCAGACGTATTTATTTGCCATTGCCATGTCTATATAGATTTACCTGCTGCTGACTCTACAATAGAACCAGAACCTCATTCACTCTTACATTATTTATTGAATATTGAAAAGGAAATCGGCTGCTACTTCTAAAATTAAATATTTCAGACGAATATTGATCTAAGGCAGTAAAATTTTGAACCAAAGTCCAGTATTCGATAAAACTGAAATTTTGAGAATTCCGTGAACATATTCAAGGCACAATTTCATACATTTGATGCCGGTGCGGTGATTCCGAAGAACGTGAGGTAGAATTGATTTTAAAGGTACACAGCAGATTTAATTTTGTACTTCTAATACATTTTAGTCGAGTGGGTGTCATAAAAGTACAAGGAGCACGTGATGAATTGATGAGAGTTTCAAACTCGACCGAACATAACAAGGGAAGCTCCAGGGATGATATATCTCACAATTGTTCCAAACGACTTAAATTGCTACAAGTCGGCGCATACTATGGTTTAAAACATTTATCGGTTTCGCTTTAATTAATGCCTTTTTCTTCATGCAATACTTAGGTCCCCATTCTGCAAAAATTGTGACAACTTGTCGGTCCCTGTCTTTCTAAACCGATGACTAACGGTATTTTGTAACTAAACTTTTAACACTATACGGATCTCCCTTGTAGAATTTTGTGAGTATGAATATGAGTCAAGTTCTCTTTGTGTGATTGAAAGCCTGGGAAAATCGGTCGGTGAATCATACGACTGACTGAACACATTTCCCTTTAAAAAACTCTAGGGCATCACCAGACCTTTCTCTGCCCCCGAATATCGGGAGATGAAGAAATATACTTTTAAATTTATTCGTTCAAGCAATAAATGATTGACAATGATATCAATGCTTCAATGCTTGTTACGGGATGAACCAAGAAAACGTTCATGTGTTGCTAAATAGAGTTGCCAGTACAAATAGAAGTTTCGATTTTCCAATGGGTTTATTTTCTGGTTCACCCTGTAGAGTTACTTGGTAAATGAAGATCAGGGCCGAATTTATATAACAATGCCCACCGATAACCCAACCTGTTGAAGCACTCTAATTTCAACCTTTTGAGAACAGCCTAAAATTAGCGCGACTGAAACTCGAGTTGACCTTTAGAGATCACAGATTCCCAGAACGTTACATTTCGTTAACATTATTACCACCCTCGGCCAGGTATCCGATATCGTCAGGGTTGTTGTGACATTGGTCTTGTACTTGGAAGTGGAACCTTATTATAATCCGATTATTCGCTGTATTATCTTACATTCCAGACTCACTCAGAGAATATACACAAGCAAAAGCTAGGACAACAAGTTTAAGTATTAAAGTGCCCTCACACTATATAGCATTGTATTGTCCAGCCGTTTGCTGAATTTTATCCAGTCATAATTACGACGATGTCAATTAAAATTGTTGATATTTGTAATGGAACAATCGATTAAAATTTCAACCTCTATTACTTTTCAAAATTAAATCTTAATCGGGCATTCTCATTCATAACTTGGGTAGATATTTTTGAAAATATTCTAATCTCTTCAAACCAGAAAGTCACCAACCAGAAATCTACCCCAAAGATCTAATATTATTGTTTGCAATAATTTCTTGTTTATGAAATATTATTAACGAGGTTGATATGTGCAGACGCAATGATGAACGGGAAACAATTGTTATACTCAAAACAGAACACAATTCCTTGCGCAAAATCCCTCAATTTCGAAAAAGTATCATTATTTCTCAAAATTTTGAAATTTTGAATGAGAGTTTGAAATACACTGGCACTCGTCTGTGTCCGAAGGACTGATAACTAGAATGAATAATGTTTTCTGTTTGAAGTTGATTTCCAGATATACAATTTAATCGTTAGTTAATCTTCTTACCTGACAAATAGTATAAATATTTAAAAAGTGTTAAATATTTATTACGAAAAGGTTGAGTAGGATTTACAAAGAAATAACCTTTTGCGTACCTAATCGCAAAACTGTCCAAACCGCTCATATTTTCTTAATTTTTTCAATTCTTTGGGAAAGAGTCGAGTACACGATTAGAGTCGATTAGGTGTTATTTAACCGAAACTATTATTGACATAGAATAACTATTAGGTATCGGATAGCGAATTCCACTTTCTAGAGTAGAGAAAAATGTTTCAAAATAAAAATCAATTTTGTGAAAAAAATCTCACTAAAAAGCTGGTCCAGTTATTCGTATTCATACAATATTCAGTAAACTGTTAAATTCAGGTTCATCTTCCAAGTCAGGTTCTCCGAATTCCTTTAAACAGGTCTCATTACGTCTCCACAAGCAACACCTGATGATGATCATTCAAAAAATTATTTAATAACTTGCTTTCGTACATAGTAATCGTCATACGTAGACGCTAGGATCAGAAGCATCAACTTCCTTATACCTTAATCTGACGAACAAATTTTAATGTACCCCAAAAAAATCAGTTCTGAATTGAGTGAGTGTCTTCACCCGAAAGCCAAAAACAGGAATTTCCTAAAGTCTTTTCCATTACATACAAATTTTTACAATAGACAGAATGTATGTACGTGTGAATGTATATCCATTACTCATACAGATATAAAGTACAAAACTACTTTTCGCTCATCGGAACTTGAACCCTAATATAATGTCAGATCAGGCAAGGAAACAACAACGAAAGAACGGCAGCAAAAATGTTCTTGCATTTTTTTTGGCTGGACTGGACTTAAAGTTGCAGGACATGAGTAGTTTGACCAATCTGACCACAAGTTTCTTATTCTTTCTCAAAAATTCATTCCATTCCATTATTGTTTGCTAAAGGTTTACTTTACTCAAGTTCAGGTGGTGAATACCAGATTGGGATTTTTACGTTCCCGTCCATTCCAATAATCCTTCCACTTCCACATGCTTGAATAAAACCCTTCATCCACGTTCTATGTACGGACACATGGACTTTGTAATCTCATCAAGGGTCGTTCACCAAGTATTTTTCCCTTTTAATAAAAAATAGGGGCTATATCAATCAACATTCACAAAAAACATTGGGGTTATACTCTTGTATTGTTATCTATCCTGAATTGTGTGACAATATCACTCATTTTTGGTCAAATGATGGCTTATCGTTTATTAAAGGGAGAAAGCCCCCAAACCCTGGTATATAGGTTCAGAATTGACTATTGATAGAATTGTTATTTTCAATTTGGTCTAGGGAAGTACTTCTCTAGAACAAACATCACACATTGTGCGCCTGATGGATCGGAACATCGACACAGAGATTTTCCGCGTAACAATGTGTACCTCTCTCTGTGGTGAAACTGACTGACTAAAAATTCAATTATACTCTTAGTTATCGTCAGGTTAAATATCGCGAATTTTCTGTCGCTGAATAATTAAACCAATTATATTTGTCAATTAGATGGTTTCGATTCAAGGCAGATTCGAAAGACCGTTTTCGGGGTCATCTACGCCTTTGGACTAAAAAACTAAATTGAAAACGTTGTCTAGTTTGTTTTTAGGAGGTTATTTTTAGATAATTGGCATGAACTTGACCAGGAATAAAATTAGAATAATGTTTGAATGCTGGTTTTAATAAAATATATGCATACATTTTGATCAATATCCGTTTATATTTCCGGGCTAGAATAATCCAAATCCGTGCCAATTCGTCAATTACTCGTAGTTGCAAATTTTTGACTTATTTATGTAGATATTATTACTATTTTTGTTCAGTCAAATTTTTCAGAGATAACTGTCGTAAACAAGGAGACCATGCTTAGAAAATTCGACGAGACCCGGACTGTGTTGGACAATTGACAATAAAACAACAGTCCACTAATATCGGTCTTGCTTAGGTCGAAAGAATGTCAAAAGAGTTTCAACTGATTCTTAATCTCTATTTATGCCTTCTCTTGAATAAAATGATGTGGCATTTTGATATTCGTTTGGTGTAAGCGATGGAGGCGGACTTAAAAAGAAACAAAAAAAAAGAACACCGGAATTCTATGCGTAGTGCTTCAGACTTCAGACATTATACATTATTTGCAAATGACGGCTTATCGTCTATTTCAACTAGGGAACAAGTCTCCAGCCTTCAATGCTCATTCAGAATTCACCTCATTTTGGCGAATGCATACAGCACTATCACCATACTACAGCCAACGTCTTGCTAGCCATCATTGGTCATCCCGGCGGTGTACGTCTTTCCTACTCCACCCAATAGGGCAATTTACGGATTTATGAAAGCGAAGGTGGAAAAAACCCCTGCGTATGCCAGGTAGAAACCTCACAGTATATGAATGGTTAAATACCAATACCAATTTTGCGGGCAGATTCCGGTTGAATGCGTGGAAATTTTGAAAATTTAAATAAGACTGGCCCAGTTAAGCCAAAATCCGTATGAAAAGCTGTCAAACCTTAAGAAACGACCCTCATACCTATATACACGTGAAGTTGTAATGCGGGTTATGTGTATTTATTTCGACACGACATCGGATTTGCTTTTTTTTTCGTTTAACTGCATGGCTGTTTTGGCTATGGCCCGGCCCTTGCTCCAAGGAAAAAGAAATAATAATATAAGAAGAATCTCACTTTGCCGACCAGAAGTGTAAGAAAAAACCCGTTCGGCAAAAGAAGGTTGGCTGCTGCCAGGCTACGAAGACTCTGACTCAGTATTCACATTCACATTCACATAAGATAACGTGTATGAAAATGAATGTCGAAATAAAAACACGGTCAACTTTAGGATGAACTCTTCTTCTTGTTCACCACATGGATTTCCATTGCCACATGTCTTGTTCTTGTCTGCATATACCAAAAACTACAATACAAGAATATTATAAAAAAAAATAACATAGGAAACGAACGCAAACTACTAAATACCGCATCTTTCCTTGCAATCCACATCCCATGCCAGGAAAGGATTATTCCAGGGAGATTTCTTAACATTCTGGTTGAATCACCTAAGAGAAGAGACAAAAAGTACATCTTCGGACTCCAATCACAATCTTACCTCCACACATTCATCTCAGATCAGTACAAAATAATTCAATCCAATAAATACACATTTTATCAACAAAAAGCGTTAAACGCCACAGAAAATCAATTTAAATCAGACTCTGATATTTTTTCTGATTAGTTACGTTCTTCGTTATATTCTGGGTGGAAAATAATTAGGAGTTTGGGAAAAGGGTAAAATACTTTCTCCATTTTCACATTGACATTTCATTTCGTCTATTTCGTTTCGTCTCGAATTGAATTCAAGTGTTACTTTCCTTTTACGTGAGTAAACGGGAGTGGAGTGCATTTACTTATGCGATTACGCACGTGTCGCCATAGCAAAGCTCAACATTACGTCACTTGGAAGGAAGCGACGAACTGAACTCACCACATACATAGATTTGAAACCGAATTCACTACGTTTCGGGTGAAATGGAATATGATTCTTCTGTCTTGGATGAATAGGGTAATATTTTTATCCTTCCTTATTTATTCTCAACCAAAATTCAATTAAGGGATGGCGCGTGCCATGTCTTGTGTCATGTTTTGAGCGCATACTATATTAGATAGGCGATTGCTGAGGCAGTTCACGAAAAAGCGCACCAGTGTATTTTGTTTTCGGTTTGAATACTACTTACAAGATATGTTTGTTCATTTGATACAAAATAATTCCGCGGTTCTGTTTGCAAAGATTGTTGTAAAATATTTGTTCAAATTAATTAATTATTCCGCATTGACTGTAACATCAATTTTGGTATCCAAGTCAAAGAAGTAAAAAATTGTGAACTCTTTCGTTACATGTATTCAACGTGTTTTCTAGATTTCTATTAAGCCATACTAACGGCGCAGGCTGAGACTCCTTAAACTCCCCATTAAGGAACGGCTAAATAGGAAGTTCTATGCAAAGTATTCATTCCCAGCACTAACTTGTGTAACGGAAGGCAATCAATGGGTTACGGTCCGCTTATTTACAACAGTTAACTCTGAGAAGTTTGAGTGAATTAAAATCTATCCATCTACGAAGGTAGCAGTATGTTATGAACAAACCGTTTAAGAAAAGCAAAAAAAAATGTTTCCATTTTTATTCAAGTAAGAATAGGACATGATTTTTTTTTAAATCGGAACCGGAAAGTTATCACACTTTTTTACGTCTCTTGTTTGTGTCCGCATTCAGCCATCAGCCGAACTCACATCAAATTATGTACGAAACGTACAAGCACGCTATTTTCTGAATTGTAGCTTCACGTAAGCACAAAAATGACGCACTAGGTCCCAAAATTGCCATATAGGGTGGGGCAAAAGTTTTTTTTACCAATCGGGGCACTGGTAGAGTACTAATGATTCAGTACTAATGATTTTAACATGAATTCCATTCTGCATTATGCAATGTGCTGCATTCCAAGGTAATATATTTCTTCGGCATAAAATTCTATCTAACAGACAATTGTACTAAAGACAGGAGCCGATAAAATTCATGAAAATTGTTAATCTGACGCGGAGGTGATTAAGCCCGCGTATTTATGATGCGCTTGATTATCTTGAATTTATTTGTTATTTTTGAGGATTTTGAATTAATGCTTAACGTCATCCAAACTCAAGGACATCTAAACTATAAGACTAAAATGGTACTTCCAGTTCAATGCTATTCCAAATGGTAAGCCGGGCTCAGAAGTCCGGCTTGCGTTGTACTTTTGGTCCACCCTGTATGTATTGGTCCCGATTTCCGATATGTTCGGATTTATTGTCACAATATTAAATCCCCACTCAAGAAACTTGATCACTGGAGTTTTTTCCTTGTACTATTATTACGTACTCATGACCAATTATCCTTATCAAGAAAAAGCTTATTTGGTATTCATTTTTTCCCCAAACAGTTCATCGTCCAGTAAATTGGTCTGCCTTGCTGTGGCCATACTGACGCCATCATTGTCTGCCATCCCACGATCTACAATCTACACAACGATACCGAAACGGATACCGATTACCAATACGAGTGCATAATACTTTACATTAGACTAATAATATTACAAAAGACATTATTATCAACCTCGCTTGCTTCCACTGCACTGCACCGCACCGCCCGAGTCTCGGATTTCGTTATCGATAATAACTCAAAGTGCATAAAGTACCTACAACCTACGCCAGCAAAGTATCACCATGACAACGAACTAAAACTTCTGAACTAGAACTACCTACTGGATATTTACTTGTGTATGTCATGTGTATGTCGTTTTCATAGTTTTAGTTGACATTCATGAAACATCCTTAGACATCTGTACATATTATGGAAGTACGACGAGGTTCTTCGAGTCTTTCAAAACCAAATGTCGTGTAAAATGCCTGCTGCCTGGTAAAAATTTCCCCTATTTTCTTCATGTGTGATTTCCGACCGAAGAACCGCACCGAAAAATCCGAAGAAATTGTTCACGACAAGACATAAGCAAAAGGAAGAAAAAGTCTGTCCTGGATATTTTTCAGTATAGCCAGAACATTTAGTCTAAATTCACCCGTACCCGTACCCGGGTGTTTTTGTACGTGTCTTCTTCTTCGGGGATAATTTTTTTTTGGCTCTTTGAACATTTCCTTTAACATTACATTTCCCCCAAATGCAATGTGTGTGTGTGTGGGCTAAAAATAAATTCTATTTTTAAAATTTAAAAAAAAAATCAAGTCAAACGAGTGCTACTGACTACGTGGGGACGTTCGGGGAGCGTGCCATTGCCATTTGCCACGAACGAAAAGAAACAAAACCCCACAATATTATCTGTAGTCGAAAAGGTACGTTCAACGTAGAAAATTAAACATCTGGATTTAAGAAAAAGGGGAAGAAACGAAGAAGGAAGGGGGTTTGCCTGCCCAAGAACGAAGAACTACTTAAGTTTTACAATTGAATTAGGAATTATTCAAAAAAAGTGTCAGGGTTTGGACGGACAACAGAGGAGGTCAGGCAAAAACGTCAGATACAACACAAAATCTCAAGTTTCAACGTTTCCAGTACATAGTATCGTCAAGTCAGAATCGAACATTACATAGTCTCGAAATTGTGGCACGGGAGGACAGAACATACGATACGATTGACCAATTTACAATTCAATCAACAAATATAATCAAAGTTTAAGCAAGGCAGAAGTGGACGGACGGAATTGACGTGATTCGGATTCCATTGTGTTTTCCTTTTGCCCCGAATTCGGTGTTTTCGGAGTTTTGACGCAAGAAAATAGACAAAGTGTACCTTTACTGGATAGAAGGACGACGAGGACTACTTGTGATTAGTATTGACAATCCACTAATTCACTGTTCCAGCACTAACTCATTTTCAACTCAAGCGACCTTGTGGAAGGATCTAGACGAACCGACGTCAGTCCTCAAGAATTTCATAGAACGAATTCTTCCTTCATTTCCCACAGACGGCACGACAAGGAAGGCAAGTTAATTAATTAATTAATTTTTTTTGTAAACAATAAATACGAAGTCCAACTACAGACTCAGGCTCAACTCTTCCTCTAGTATAGTCCTAGAAGCCGAAAAATATCAGAGGTCAGGTCACATGTGTCCGAAATATAAGATAATCAGATAACGCAATCTTTCAACGTTTGACGTTATGAATAAACTAAGCAGACATACTAATATCGAAACAAACACACTAAATGTTTACAAATTAGACCCGGTTATCATAATCATCTACTATTTACAAGGGATTCGATTGAAAGCTCAAAGCTACAGGGTGGCTCATAATATTTTACCCCTACCAGTCTAGAAAAAAGGAGATGTACATTTTTCATTCAGAGTTTTACTTGTTATGAATTATGATCTTTACTAGTGTTCCAACTCGCGGTTTTGTTCGATGTGCATTAATTTTTACGATAAAAGTACAACAATTTATGCTTAGGATGTATGGTCTTATCACTAACACTTCAGGTTTCAGGATTCATACTCAGGAGGCAATTAGCGCGAACATCGAACTGTTTTTTTTATGAATATCGCCACCGTTGACTGCGGTGTGTGTAGAATATGTAAACGTATGAAATATTTAGTTTTGCACCACCCTGTAAGAATGAAAAGGCTCAATCAAAAGTTGGCTTCACATTTGTTGCTGAACTTTTAACGAAATAAAAGTCGTATCTGAAAATATCATTTCTGTAAAATATTAAAAACGCAAGCTTCTAGATTAGTGTGGAGAAAGTACGGAGTATTTCAGAACTTATAGTGGATCGGATCATCCTATTCAATACCGATTCCTAGAACTAAGAATGTAATTAACAGGAGCAGTTTTTAATTCTTGTCTACCCGGCTTGTCAGCTTTTAAGTATTTTAAGTTGTCCAAGCACAAGCTGGGAATTTTAATTTCATTTGAATACCTATGAATTATCTCGTCTACTATTTATGATTTCAATTTAGTTTTTGTCTAACCTGCGTTGAGGGCCCAGGAATTTATTGTTCTTAAAAACATTCAAATTAAATTCATTCATATTTTCACATTACTTTCATAAACTTTGGATAACAGAAACTTTCCTTGACATTAATAGATTGAAAGATTTCAAATTAAAGTCCCGTAATATTATGCATACCTAAGTTTCTTTTTCAGAATGTTATATTTTGGACGAATACATTGAATGTGAATATGATGAATATAATTTTTATTGTATATTTATATTTATATACATAAATATATACCAGTAGAATTTACATATTATGTATTAGTACGCATTAGTGGAGTACACGGTTTCATTGAAAATTGAGATGTAATTTTTTTTTCTCACTTCTTGAGGCTGCTATACAAATCACAATTGACTAGTTTTTGTGTAGACACAAAGGATTAAACATTGACTCCAGATGCGACTGATTTTGATGTTTTAGATTAACACTGAAAAGAAAAGTCAATTTAATTTCGAAGTTTGTAAACAGGGACTCCTTGTAACAAAATCATTCTCAGATCCTCTGCATTCTACAAATTAATAATCCTCAAATCTCACCTTAGCTTTGACGTTTACAAACTGCTCGGTACTACATTTTATTTTTCACATTTACTTTTTATAAATTAGGAATTGGTTAAAAATTTCAATAGTTAATGGTTTATGGTATAAATATTTTGAGTTGGAATTTAGATAAGAGAGGCACAGACATGTTAATAACTCCAGGGATTATTTTACACGACTTCATAAAATATTAGTGTTCTATGTTCTGTCAAATTACCAAATGTCTTTGTCTGGTCATAAATTCGTCAATTATTTTAAATCGTGTGTTATGTGGATTGTCTGAGAGCTTGTGATTTAGTTATTAATTTCATTGAAGAAAGGAGGTGATGTGTGGTGCCTCAACACATTTTGTTCATTACCTGTCTTCTCAATAGTAATTTATTAGTTTGGTGTCATATCTTTTGCGAGCAGTAAGACAACTGATTTTCGAGTTTTAAATAGGAAGGTAGGTAATGTAATAATATGTAATTTTTATTTAAACCTCAAGTGCACCCGAAGGTCGTCGTGTGGAAGCTAGTAAAATGTTACCAATACAAACCAGACTATAAATGTACCCTAATTATAGAGACAATGAAATTCAGGCAATTAGAATTTCTTTTCATCGTGGAACAAATTGGAAATAATTCAAAATTGGTTCTCAAAATTCTCGGAAGTAAGTCTTTCTTCATGCCGACGTAAGTTTAATAGTAGTCGTAAGTAAGCCGCATAGAAATACATCTAGATATCAAAATTCAATCCAAAAAGTGAGGTTAGATGAATTAATATGGGCACTTCGGAATTCTTTCACTTTAGAATAATAATTGACGGAGATTAGTCGATGCCTTCCTATTGAAATAATATTTTTACTTCACTAATAATTAGTAATAATAATTATTATTCCACACTTCGAGTGCGACTAAAATCGAAACTTTAATACTCTCAAAAAATAAAAATTCCAGCTAGCTTGTTTTATTGGCTAGAAGCTATATTACCTAGTTTTTCATTTCTAATTTCAGCAAATTCAAAATTATAAAAGATCGGAATTTCAACATTTAATTAAATTCCGGAGAAAGTTAATAGATCCCTTTGGACTAGAAGTGGTACATGAAGTTTCTCGTTATGTGGGGAGTTCGATCAACTCAGATTAACAATGTCAGTTAGCTGCTTAGACTTTCTACATCACTAAAGTTTTTTTTTACATACGAGTACTTTCTCTAAATGTCAAAGTGGAGAATCCAATCTCCTGTACTGAAAGTCACACTGTGTGGCTAGACAATTCAATTCAATTTATTAAAACAGGATAGGTCATAACTGTACATTGCGATGAACGTCAATTAATGATTGTTGTATTTTATTGTAAATTCTGGACATCCGACTCTGAAATTGATGTAGAGTCGATATTCCTGTCTATTCGATCGGAAACGGTTGCGTATCGCTTGTGACCCGTGCGCTGGCGTTTACCGCTGTTGTGTCGAAGGAAAGTAGGAATCACTCTTTCGTCAATAATTAGTCAAGTTCAAGTCTTATTAAAAGGTCGAGCAACTGTGTATATTTCCCAGTTGTTTCTCTATTACGACGGCTTAATAGATATAGTAGTAGATGGATGGCATTTGTTCTATAGCGAATGTAGCCTTCCATGGGTAATAGGTACTCTCGAAAAATTCCAGTTCTGTGGATTGAGGACATTTTAAAAACCAATGACGAATGAATCACTATTATATTACAAATTGTTTGCCCTCAAACCTTCACCATGTTTTAGAATATTACTGACGTAAGATTCTATTAGGTTTCTATACTTAAGTTTCGGCTGTTACGACGGGTCGGGAACTGGATTTATTTTGATAAAAATAGACAACCATTATTACATTGTCTGCCCGAGTGGTCGAACCCTTACCATAGCTCTTAATTTGGCTTAAATTCTGTAGAAATATCAGGGTTTACAGTTAATTCGATTTTTTTTACGTGCGTGCGTATGCGTATTCGTGTTCCAGGTGTTTGCACCGCACCTGGACAAAACGGACGTTATTTGTAGGAGTTGAATAGACTTGAGTCTGTAGTTTATAGGTCCGACCAGATCCCTATGACCCACCGAAGGTACCCATAGTAGTAGGGCAAAGCATTTTTAAAGCAGTTAATTTACATTGCCTGTCCGACGGTTCCTACCTTCACAGCATTTCAACTTCCAACTTTGGCTTAGATACTGTACAAATCGAGAATTAGTAGATTATATTGTGTGCTCATGGGATCGAATTCTTGTCATATTTCAAATATAGACATTTTCCCAGTCAATTCCAGATACAAAAATTATTTTTAAGTGGTATATGGCTAGAGACACAGGAGAGTGGAATATTTGTCTTTATATCCGATCAATCACTTCCTTCCCAATGAACCAACCCCCAGTAGTAGGAAAAAATTTCAGTGGAGAGAACTAAACCAGGAAACCTTTCCTGGTTTAGGCCAGTGCAGTGGAGTCGCAGTCAGTTCATTCACTACTATGACCTAAGGTACCCCTAGTAGTAGGGAAAAACTCCATTGGGGAGAAGGAGAGAAAAGAAACCTTTTTAAAGCAACATTGTCCGTCCGAGAGACCGAAGACTTAATAGATAATTTCGCACATCCATATATCATATACTACCGGCTACCGACCATACAGAAAAACTATACATACTAACAAACTTACATTGTCTGCCCAAGGGATCGTACCCTTCCCACATTTCCAAATTGACAATTGGGTTTAAATTCTCTAAAAATATACGCTTCTCCAGTCATTTCCAGGTGAAATGTTGTTATTTTTAACCTTGCGTATGTTTGGCCGTGCGTGCGTGCGTATATGGCTGGAGTTGTATTTTGGTGTTTGCGCAAAGCACCGGGGCAAAACAGACGTTATTTTTCTGATCTTTTGATCCGACCAGTCGCAGTCAGTTCTTTCCCTACAACCTACCAAAGGTACCGCTAGTCAGAGCCGAAGCTAGCAGTGTGCGACTGCGGGCATCCGCACAAGGGCGCGAGGTGATGGGGGCGCAAAAAAATTGAA
>JAQFYE010000733.1:0-30388 GCA_034694305.1 Protaphorura glebata | reverse complement strand
CAAGAGGTCAATTTCAAGGAAACGTGATTTGTTGAGACCGAAATCGTTATTTGTTTGTTCGAGCATTTGTTGGAAGGATTGAAGATTAATTGTTTTTAAAGTTTTTACGGTAATTGTGTCATTGCATAATGCATTGTAGGTTTTTGTATGTTTTGCATCTATTCGGGATGGATGTCGTGGGCCCCATCTAGCCCAGAATGTGGTTGGATGATTTGACCTCAGCCGAACTTGAAGAATCATTGAGTTTATGTGGGAGTGTTCGTCATTTCCAAGTCCCGTGAATTGTGTACTAATCTCAAACTCACTCATTTAATTTCCTGGTTCCTTTGGGCGTTAGCACAGAACTAATCACTTTGACAGTTCAATTGTACAGTTAACACTTATTTGTAATTTAACCTTTGACCTGATCTGTATAGTGGTTTGATTTGGTTAGCACTGGGATCTCCGCATTCCGTAAAATGCCACTTCTACTTCGAAGCGTTGAACCTTCACATATATCCAGAGGGACTTTACCGGATCGATTTAAAGTTCAAAATGATTTGGAAGCAGTGGCCAATGGGACTTTGTCCAATGTCATCCGTCAACTTTCCTCACTCTCTCACTATGCTCAAGAATTATTCACTGACCTCATCAGTGTCGGAAGTGAAATTGCAACGAGGGCCAATAATTTACAAGCAAGGGTGGACAGATTGGCCGTCAGAGTGGGTCAAATTGATAGCATTCAGGAAGAATGTAAGTTTACTTTTTTTTTCATTAATTTTTTTGAAATTCGAAATTCTGATACTTTTTATGTTCAAATTTTGTTAAATTCTGTCAAATTAATGCCGGTATGGACGCTAAAATAATGTGTCACACGTAGTTAGTAATTGTATTTACTTTTTAATAATTAAAAACGCTTAGACAGGCCTTAAGCGGTTAAGCGTTCAATTGTTGGAAGTCTGAATAAGTGATAACTTTCCGGCTATTATATTAAAATTAAAATTACTACAAAAAATGTCCAGATTTTTTAAATTCCAGAACTTCAAAAATGTGTTCCTCCCGAAATTTCCTGTGCTTTTTGTAGTCACATTTTATGCGACGAATTTATTTACATCCCGTCACCCAATAATAAAAGTCAGGGAATAATACTCATAATACATACATCTCATAACAGATCGGCATGTTCTATTGTCTCATTATGTGGGCCAATAATTTAAACAATGTATTGACTCTGTAGTCAACAAATATACGTAACTTACTCTATATTGAGCTCCAATGTAATTCCTTTGTTAAGGGTTTTGTTTGCGATGAATAAATTTGAATTTGAATTTGAATTAAAGTAGAACCGTCCGTCGCTAAATGATATGCGAAATGAAAATGAAGTTAAAAAAGCTTGTATTTGAACTGACCTTTCCCAAAACAGTAATGAAGTGGTAAAGAAGACCGAACATTATATACGTGAACCGTCCGACCACTCGTATCCAAAATATTATCGATCAATTATCATTATCCTAGATTATTATATTTAGATTTAGATTTATTATAATTATTATTATTATCGATTGTATCGATTTCTTACACTTTTGGTCAGTTATTTATTGAAGAATTCTGGAACAATTAGAACGTGCACAACAAAATTAGGAGAAGTTTAGATTTTTGTATTTATAGTAACCAATAAAAGTCGTCTAAAAATTGTGTGAGATTAGAAACTTGGAATCTCGAATTTGGAGTGTCGAGTGAGTATCGCTGATAAAAACTTTGGATTTGATATTTTTCTTAAATTATCGCAGCTTCAATACAAGACAGCCTTAACACAAAGCCATTCAGTGCAGCTATGAGTTTTGACCAACAAGTTGTCGCCAGGAGCAATCTTCCAGCAGCGATGTCCAAAACTTTCGAGCTCTGTGACAAGCCGCCCCCATTGGATAAGTTGAACGTTTACAGAGACGATGGCAGAGATGGACTGAAATTTTACACGGATCCGAGTTACTTTTTTGATTTATGGAGACAAGAAATGCTGAAGGACACGGAGAGAGCAATTGATAAGGGACGAAAGGTAGGAACTTCGAACTTATAGCAGGATGTATGAAATCTCAGGTGGTTATTCCGAAAATTTCTATTGGGCGGAATCCATAAATGGCAAACCGTTTTATTCCTGAAAAATATATGGTGACGGCCATTATTTTTTAGCTGGGTAGATGATTGTCAGAAAGTAATATTTGAGAAAAGTCTCCAACGTTTAAAATGGATGAACAAAGAACAAGAACCTCAGGTCTGCCGTCTGCCATTTTCTGATTATGGGAAGGCGAAAGTTTCAATACGGTTGTTCGGAGAGACTTTTACATGTATAAAGTTAACAATTTTCTTGGATTTTCGAGTGTCTCGTATTCTTTCTTGAAATGCTCTGCCGTTTTTCACTTTTGAATCTTAATTTCAAATTACAAATAAATGTATTATATCCAATCGAATGATTTATCGGTTAGTTCAAGAACAGGAAGTGGTAACAGCGTTCTCGTTATTCGTTCAGCCAAACAAGATTAAACCGAATACACACTAAGATGGTATTCTGTGTTGGAATTGCCATTTACTGATTTCGCTCAGAGCATTCTTTCTTTATCCGCTTTCACTAAACTACTAAACTCTTTGTTCTTGTCCTTGTGCTGTTTTTCACGGTCACACTTGCAAAGTTGGATTCAGAGGTTGGATTCTTCATTTACAAAGACACTTGATCGTCTTTCTTTTTGGTGAATTAGTAAATAGTGATTTCAAACGTACTTAATTCTATCCAGCCGCATAAGCCAAAACATGATGGACAAAACAGGCATAAGAAGCGAGTCCGGCAGCCACCAAATACTCGTGAACGGCAAAGGCATTTAGCAATTGAACAGGGAGAACTTCTTATGCCGGTATCAACTACTCCAACCTACAACAGGAATCAGGTAAACTGGAGTTCCTCTAACATTTGATTAATGGTCGTTTTTTGCAGTAAGTGTTCTCGATCGACTTACCAATTTCCAATTACTGGAACTATATTTATTTTCAGTACGACGGCATGGTTATCTCCCAGGACGGTGGACATGGTTATCCTTCAATGTTGGATACAGATGGACGGCCAATGTCACAACAGCGTCCAGGGGATATTTACGAGAAGGAAAATAGTCCGGCGGCTGCCGCCGCTGACTATGTCAGGTATGTTTTTAACGTCTTCTTATTTATGTATGCTCTAAATGTTTCCTTGTAATCGTAACATGTAATACGTTAATATACATGTGAAAACCGCTTTTGCATTTATTGTTCTCCCACAGGCCAATAGGTACACAGCACCAACAGTACGAAGCTTATCAAAGATACCTTGCTTCTCAAAGTTACGACTCGCAAAATTACAGAAACGGTAGAAACGGTATTACAAACGGTTATAGACCTTCGCAGCCACCGCCTGCTCCTCCTCCTACTTGTGTTGCTGGGTATGTTAGCCGTGCTTTTAGTATTTTGTTTGTCTATTGAAACGTTGCCGAATTCGTCCCGGAACCTTTGACTCTTAGGGAATGCTTAGAATAGAGTAGTTGCATATTCTAATCCCATAGATTCAATTATTTTTTGTAGGCTCTCCTCTAGTAATGTGTAGTTAAGTTTGCCATGTGTCCATTGTCAGTTCCGACCATTTAACGACTAATACGGCTGGGCCACACGGATTCGATTCAACTATTCGCATCACGATGATCATTAATTATTAGAAAGCAGTTTGCTAGGGTCAGGGTCAGGCATACAATTCTTATGATCACAGAATTACTAGAAAAATATGGTAAAGTGTACCAATTCACAATCATTGCGTCGGAATTTGTATGTCAATTTTAATTTCATGAAAATGTAAATATTAGCAACGTACAAAGAGCACAAGGAAGTTAAGACGCCACAAATCCCATTTTATGAAGTAATACGACCATATACCTCGACAAACCGCGAGCCCCACTTCTCCGATCGCTACCAGCACTGTGAATTTTAGATTTTTAGTTTAATTTATGCAGAAAATAGAGCATTGATTAAGGGAATAAGTGAATACAAGCCATACAATGACTGAGAACTCCCCCCAAATCAATATAAATGTAATATATTCATTTAACAGCTCTCCTGCTACTCAGTCACAGTCACCACATTCAATGGTCAGCACACCGACGAATATTATTTCACAGGGTCGATTGTCTTCAAACCGTTCGACGCCACGCGATACTCTGCCACCTCCACCGCCGCCCCCAGTCGATAACACAAATAATATTAATCAATTTCCACCACCTCCAATTGATGATGAACCACTTCCTCCACCACCTCCAACTCCAATAGAGCAAAATATGTTGAGACCTTCTAGCATTCCTGAAGAATATTTACCTCCTTCACCACCACCACCACCCGCAGAGGAAATGGTGAACCAATTGGCTCCACCGCCTCCTCCTCCTCTTCCACTTCCCAGCATGAACAAACAATCCCCCCAACAGAATGGTGGTGGGTCTAACAATTCGGCCAAGAAAAATTCGTCAGCCAAAAAGTCAACAGTGAGAGACGGGCGGTCCGAATTGCTCAAATCTATTCGAGATGGTGAGTTCGCTTCTCTCTCTCTGCAATGCTCCAAGAGTGTAAAAATGTTTAGCGAGAGAATTTATTTGTGCTGGGAAGGATAGTTCACTTCAGAATAAAGTCCTTAATTAATTCTACTACTATCTTATCATTCGATACAATTCAAATAATTTTGTTTGTAAAACCCATGAGATACGATTTATATTGCTTAAGTCATACAACCAGGTTTTTGTATGTCTGGAACTTCATGAGTCTCCCTGCAGCCGCACCCTGAAACTTAATTTACTTCTTGTATTCTCACATACTTCCAGGTATTGCTCTAAGAAAGGTCGATACTAAGGATGACGCCAAACTAGAAGAGAAGCCGTCGACGTATCATGACGTTGCTTCAATTCTTGCCCGCCGTGTTGCTGTTGAAATGTCAGACAGTGATTCGGGATCCAGTGAATATGATTCGGATGGATGGGACTCCGAAAGATAGATAGATCAATAACCTTCACATAGTGCATAATAAAAAACAAGCTCTGAACTGGTGAGTCCTATTTCTGAATTCTTAAGCTTGATAGGTACGCACGGACAAAAACATAGTTTGCTGATTTTCGTCATGACTTTACCTAGTGTCCGGTTTGGTGATTTCTCAACCCTGGGAATGGAATGAACTTACCGTACGAGCATTTCGGTGGAAGATTTCGAGACTTTATTGTCAATAAATCAATTCGCGTTCATAAAATTGGAATCGTAATGTGCGCTTGAATGTGAGGGTGTTTGTTGTCTCGTTGTCTGGTGGAAAAGACGGGCTATTCTAATCTTTAAAAATAATTTGACCGGAGCTAGACCTAACTGGTTCGGTTTTCCATGTCCATATTGGTGTGTTAATTGATTTGTACAGTTAATAAATAACTGCATTGAATCATTTGTACTGTGACCTGTAATCTGGTTTAGTATTTTCTTCCTTTTATTGAACTTAATAGAATTCCAGTGACGTCGAATTGGACAAACCAGCCATTTATCGTTCTTCACTTGAAATTTAAAATTAAAATTAGGTCAGCATCAAAGCAAAAGTGGAGACCCTGCTACTTATTTTTATTTTTTTTCAATCGTATCGGAGGTTGAAGTATTAAATGAGGGACAAATTTAAAAAAAACTATCTAGATGTGTTTGAGTAATTTCGACATTTCTCACCGAATTCTGGACCGAATTTTCTCCCAAATCTTCGACAAGTTACCCACAGAAACTCCTATGCTTCTTCTAATTACCTATTACATTCCATGTCAAACCTACATACTCCTCACGCTCTCCTGTCAAAAATGACAGGTAGGTCCCTTATCAATAATGTTTATTTCCAAAATAGATCAGTACACAAATTAAAATAATAATTTACAGTTTTAATTTATTCCGAGACCCAAGGATTCACAAATAATGTTTAATCATTTTAGAGTCGAGAAGAAAATCGACAGTTAATTTGAGTCTTCTCCACCGGAACTCCCACGTTCGCGTTCACTTCGAAGAATGGTTAAACTGGACTTATTTTTGACGCCTTTGGAAAGACATGCAATCTCCTTTTGCAATTGCTTCACTTTAACATTGAGAAATTCAACTTTAGAGTCGTGTTCCTTTTGAGCTGTCTTCAGTTTGTTTCGACATTCAGTTTCGATTGTGAAATTGTTAGCTTTGAATTCGGTGATCTAGTAAAAACAAAAAATGACATGATTATGATTGGGTTAAAATTCGATTTTTTCAAATTTCTCAAATCAAATAAGCCAAGTTGAATGTTTTTAGACCTGTCTTTCCTTGGCCATTAATTCCTTGTCTTTCTGAGTAAGCTGGCGTTGTAGATTTGCAATTTGTTCCCTTAGATGGGTTAGTGCAACTACATGGTCAGAATTAGAATTAGTAGTGTTTTTTGTTTCTTCCTTCTTTACTTCAGTCCTAGCTTGCTTAGCAGGTGAACGACTTTCTTCGTTATCCATTTTTGTAACGTCTATTCGTTGTGGCCGCTTATCATGTGGTTTCCTAGTTTCAACAAAACCATGTCAGTTATGATCTAATATCGCTAAATTAAAATGATATTTCAAATCGGAAGGGTCGATGTGTCACCTGATCTCCTTGTGTTTAGAAATAGAGCCCAATTTTATATGAGAATGTCTAGCAGGATCTGTCTGTTTAGTTTTAGCTAGTGCACGCTTAAAGCTTAAAGTGCAAAGCCAACAAAGCAGCTTCCCATCCACCTGGAAATATTAAATTCAGTTGTAACCCATCGACCAATAAAATTAACGTGTAGCCATCCCGAACAACTTACCTTCTTATCTTCATCTTTCCTATCGAACGCACATTTCTGTCTGCACTGCTCACAAGTTACGGGAGGACCATATTTCCGTTCAGAATTAGTACAACGTTGACATTTTTGTCCGATGAATGCTGCGATGATATTACAGAATTCACAAGCGGAAGGTTTCCCAAATTGCTTCACATTTTGCTCACATTTCTTGCAAATTGTTGACGTCGATCCTTTACTACAATACAAGAAAAACTAACCAACTAGACAAATATCACTGGCTGATTCAACTGTTATTTTATAACGTCAAAATACCTGCTCTGTTGAAACTCAGATCGACAGTAGGTACACTTGACCACAGGAAATGACCCTCTGCAATCCTAAAATAACCCAGATTTTCATTAAAACATCTGTTCGATTCGACGGTGGTGGCAAGTATTAAAAAACTGATAATTGATGGGTGTACCTTGCAAAGTTGCTGGCCAGAAGATAATTCCTCAAACGGATGACGACCATAGCATCGAGAACAAGCGAACATTAATTGCGACATGGTAATTATGAAGTACGTCGCGAGTAAAATTTAAAAATTGTTCAAATAAATCCAATATTAACTAGTGAGTCACAGCAGCTTACACGTCAGTCACGTTAAAAGACAGTGGAAAATTACAAACTACACGGTTGAAGTTTAGTCCTTTTGTCTTGAAATCTCGAATGTATCCAATGAAAAAAATACGTTCAAAAATATGAGCACAGAGTAATGAAATGTTGAATATGAAGATGAATATTTAGAATAGATTTCCAATTAGTTTTAAAGAGTCAAATCAACTTGACGTTCCGTCTATGTCAAATAGACATACAAAAGTAAGGAATCTAATACGAAGTTCTTAAATTCCGTCGGGAAGTGGGACTGAAATCACACCTTAGCTTTTTTATATCACGCGGGAACCTCCAAACTCTTCATAAAGTTGATACAGGGTGTGGCAAAATTAATTTCTCAAATACTATAGATTCTGATGTTTGACTTTGAATATTTTCCTCTAGAATAGTACGAAATATTCGTATTTCGGAACTGCGAAACGGGCAAGTTTCAAGTTCAGTTTTATTCAAATGTCTAGCCAGGTCAACAAAATGCAAAAGGCATGTGTCAAATTGTTCGGTCGAGTATTACACATTTTGATATAATCGGTGCAAGTCAGTAGTCAGTATTTTGACTGAATATCATCATTTCATCCAGGACTAATACGGCTTCCAATTAGTTATGGCCAGATACATTTTGACTCTCTAGAGATTACATAATATCCACTTGCAATTAGACCACGAGCACGCAAGAAACCATTGTTGGAAGTCTGACACCTATACTTGGCGTGGCGATAAGATTCTCTAAAAACCGATGAATTTTTCCTACTCAATCTCTACTGTGAAAGTTCCAAGGAAGGCGGTTAGTAGTCAGTAGTCCACATCGGTGTCGTAATAGGGAGGAAGGACTGTTACCTCTGATGAATCAATTTGATTTTGAATAAATTCAATGAAAACTAGTCGAATCTTCGGATGTTTAAAGTTTACAAATATAATTAGTCTTGTGGTATGTGCTCTAGGGAATCTAAGTTCTGGTCAGTCAGAACGAGTACCGGAAGTTTCCACGTGATACCGCAAAATCATCAGAATCGGACGTCAGGTTTAGTTATAAATACAGCCCGGCAAAGTGAAAGAAACAAATTCTGGCCCACCTTGTAGAGGGTGTTAGAAATATCCGCTGAGAGAACCCCTTTGAAGTTCTAATTTTTACATAATGGACATAATATTATACATAATGATTTCGGTCCGAAAAGTTGGAGAGAGAAATACATTTTGGCCGAGGATTCTATGCAGATTCGAAAGAGCTAGTGGTCCGACCTAGCTAATTTTACCAAAACCATTCAATGTCAAACCTCGCAAGAGTTTCCATCACCTTACCGCTTCATTCAAATTATAACGAGTCTATGATTCTCCTACAGCCGACTTTCATGAAGTTCATTAGCTCCTATCGTGTGTGTATATGCGAAGAAAAAATTTAGCGATTGTGTATCTACTCCTTTTAAAAAATGAGATTTTATTGGGAGGAGGTACGTTTTGACTATACGTAAACTGGACCTCCATCTTCGTTATATGCGTCATCGAAGAAGCGTCTGAACGTGAATTCAAAGAATCCGTGAAACTGATTCGATTCATATGGTGATGTTTCTGTATCGTCTGGTTTGTCGCCATCACATGGGTCGAAATTCGACGTGTCTGTGGGGAAGAGAATTTCCGGGACATAGGGGGCGAGGCTTCTTCTGAGTCCCGAATCAAAATCAACCGACGAGAAGAACGGGTGTGACTATATAGATAAAAACAGAGAATTCAATATTAGCCACTTATATAATTTCGTACGGGGTTTTTCTGTAGGGTAAGGACTACTTCGGTGACAAGTGTACCAATTTGTTACACCCGTTAACTTCGAACATGTGACCTCGAACTCGAAGCACACCGAAATACGGCGGATCGGGCAATAGGGAAAAATTAATACATTGTGAGAAAATGTGGCAATTTACCCCTATCCCTCCCTGCACAGTTATTTTCCCTGAGGGCACGTCAAAGTTAGCAGCTTAGCCCATTTTACCCACCCCTGCCTTGTGTGCGTGAGCATGTGACCATCAAAGTGAGGCAAATAGCCCACTTTACCCTGTTGCATTCCTGAGTATTGTCATGTACGAAGGACAACGCTGAACTTTTGGTTGAATGCGCCAGGTAAAACAACTGATCACTGGTGGCATGTAAAAATAAGGAGAGCTGCTCAACCAGTAGTCCAGTTCCCTCACCAAAAGTTTGAGCGCAATTGAAATCCGATTTGTATGTGTCCAAAGTCCGGACAGAAATTTCTGTTACGTTATTCCGGGCACTCACAACATTGACAGCATATCTGTCCCGCAGCCAATGCCGAATGCAATGAAACACCCCAACCAGAAAAGTGAACGTTGTTGGCCAAGTGGCGATAGCAATAGGCAACAACGACAACGACTCGAGCCTTCTACATCTGCATTTTCCATACTCCCTACCGCAGTAATCTGTAATGTAGTGACATTCTATTCTAGAGATACGAGAGAGACACGTCAGGTCCTGTGGTCCTATCCTAAACCTGTTCTGGTAGCCACCACACAATTTACTTTTCAGGATAAAGTATCCACACCACAAAATGTATTCAAGGAAGCCTCGAGGGGCAAAAGATATCACAATAAAGACATTATTATTATAATGTATTTAAGGGGTCCCAAGTCCCGAGCGGGAGGTTAATCGAAGTTGACTCAAACACGAACTAATGAATTTTCCTTGAAGAATTTTAGACGAATCCTCCTTTCAGATACTGATGAAGACGAACTAAAGCTTGTTCCGCGCGAACTCAGAAATTCATGTAAAACAAACCATATAAATTACTTGGCAACTAACCTTGACTTGGTGTGCTCCTCCTTTCCCAAGCCGATTCGACTGATCCGTGCAAAGTTTCACGATGAGATCTAAATTAAAGATTTATTTATTTATATATTTATATATTTCAATTTTGTGAGAAATTGATCTGGTAGTTTTCACTCTTATGACAATATGGCAATATGACAAATGCAATCGTCTGTCTACTAATCTCTATTTTCATATTTTCATTATTTATATATATATATTTCACATTTTCATAAAACTGAGAATGTAGTCACTTTATCACGTTATTTTTTATAAACTAACTTCTTGAACCAACTTTTTATAGACGACACTGAAAATTGGAAACTAAGTTCTTAAAAAACCTGGCTGCCAGTATGGGATTCCATTGCGAAAGAGTGAATACACACCGAGTTAAAATATTCAATGTGGAATGTAACAACGAAAATACGGGTATCCGAGCAAATTAGACGAACCTGTGGCAGGATTGGAAAGTTTTGCTTGGACGGGGATGTGTAATGTGTTAGCCCAATTGATGACTTTGTGCTGTGTTTCCGCGGGTGTGGGTGCCAGGAACGGCGGCTGCCCGACTAACATTTCATAGAGAATAACTCCGACAGACCTATATGGTATTCCAAATACAAAGTAATTAAATTCAAGAAAGTATAGGTTTGATATTTTTTTCCTCTGACAGAAAATACGCGACGGAAACTAGAAACAACTTTTCATTTCTGTCCTACGAATGTCCATTTTTCTGACAGCAAATGCGCGAAATCGCTCTTACCACCAATCACAAAGTTGCGTATACCCCGTCCTTCTTAAAACTTCAGGAGCAATATAATTGGGGGTCCCAACGAGCGAGTGAGCAAGGCATCGTACATTTGTTTTCCTCCGCCTTTCCAATGGTTTTTCGCCATCCTCACACCCACAAATCTGCCTGCAATTCATAATTCACCAATACACCATTATTATATTTTGAACAAGAGAAAAGCGAGATGAAAGAGCGAAACTAAATAAGTGTACGTAGCGATTATACCTTTTGAGAGAACCGTTGCACTGGCAGCATACGGATTCCTGATAGTACCTAGAATTATGAGTCCATCTAAAACCGGTGCAGAGACCAAAATCGGTGAGCTTGATGTGTCCGTCCCGGTCAATTAAGATGTTATCTGGCTTAATGTCTCGATGAATAAAACCCATTTTGTGTACTGATTCAACAGCACATGTTAGCTCTGGAATTAGACATTTTAACACATTAGTACACACATATTCAAAGATTCCAATAACATTTTCCCAAATACTTTCTATATTATTGTGACTTTAAAATCTCGGAAATCAAAAATTAAGAACTCCAAAATATCTGGGAGTACTAAAAAAAATGAACTCATATGGAAAAATGAAAAAAAAAATCAAATTCCGGAATTTCTACTGACTTACCGGCAATGTAGAATTGTGATAGAGACTCTTCGAATATTCCTTTCTTGATGAGTAGACTCATTAAATCTCCTCCAGGTATATAATCCATCACAAAATATAAATGATCCATATCCTGATAAAATAAAAATAGGTTTTTTAAATATTATTGGATGTCACTATACACTAACACTGTCATTTGATACTGGCACGACTGCATAAATTAAGCAAGCACTGATAATGGTAATTCTAATTTGTGAAAAGTATTGGGAAGAAGTTCCTGGAATCCGGGATCGTATGTCCGTAGGAATTTTTTGGCATAATTTTAACTAGGGAACATAGGCCGAAACCCCGGTAGGCTTCAGTAGGCCTGGCCTAGCTTCGATTTCGTGATTTTTACTGAATTCAGTGTAGATAAAACTCAGTTTTCTCGTAAAACATCACAAATTGTAATGCTATCGGCGGAAAAAATGAATTCGTTGTACCTAAAATGGACTTTCACAAATCTGGGGAGCCTAGGCTAGAAACATATGAGGTTTCGCCCTATGCTAGGGAAGGACGAGCACAGGGTTTTCAGTTTGATTTGATGAAGATTTCCATTTCCATTAAGATAATTTCGGTGATGAAGATTTAAAATTATGTGTGCTATTGACTCTGACGCAATCTCAAAGCAATACCACATTTGCTTTCGTTTTTTCTAAAAACACGGCGGGGGTTAATCACCATACTAGTCGGTAAGTTGTAAGTAGACAATTTCGATGTGTGACTATGTGACATTCAACAGCTTCAAGCGGTTAGGAGCGAGTTGTAAATTCAGTTCGTTCAAATACGGCACTACGTTGAGTGAGGTAAGTCAGAAATGATCGTTATGTCCATATGCCGTAACCACATTATACATTTGGAGCGACTAGAGTTACGTATTACGTATTGCCTTTGTTAACTATAATTACCTGAAATGAATAGTAGAGTTTCACCACCCACTCATTGTCGGCTTCCGCCAGAATGTCTCTCTCTGCTTTAACATGTGCAACCTGATTTCTGCGAAGAACATCCGATTTTCTCAGTGTTTTCATTGCATACAGGTGTTGAGTATCAAGCTTCCGTACAAGTGCTACTTCGCCGAAAGCTCCAACTCCTATTATTCGAATCTGCTTAAATAATGACTTGTCCATCTTTGCACGCTTGAGCCTAATAAAACAAACAAAAGCGTAAAGTTAGCGTGTACCAACCGATAAAAATAATTAAGAATTCTTTAAACTGTCCATTTTCTTCACCTTATGTAGTTCGATTCTTTTTGGTTTAGCATTTTACGCATTTGCGTCTGGGCTTCGTCACTTAACCTTATTTTAGCCATTTCAGACTCTAGTTGCATCCTCCTATGCATTCTTTCTTGATGAGATTTAATTACATTTTCTACGTGTTGTTCCATAAAGAACTTGAACGCCTGTGGAGAGTACACACGCACCTGCAACAAAATTATATAATTTTAACAGAGGACCATACATTAAATTAAAAATACAGAAATGAGTAAATACTGCTTTTATACCTTTGATTCAAATCTTTCTTCTTCCTTTTCTCTACTCAATTTCTTCCTCACCGGGATTGGACTTTCATGTGAATGAATTTCAGTCGGTTCTAAACCGTTACCATTACTGGCACCCATGACCTCGGCAATTTCACAGTCAACATCCGATGCTTCACTATTTGGACCTTGCTTAAACTCCTCGACACTTCCATACACCATTAAATCACTATTCCTCGATCCGTTATTATTAGTTCTATCTCCGTCATTAACTAAATTATTAAATTTTGTACTAGAGTATCGAGTACTAAGAAAGTTACTGTTCTTTGCGTCATTCACAATATCACTCACTATTAAACGATTTTTGTCATAACTTGAATCACTTGTACCATTCTCACTGACTCTAGAATTGCAGGGATCAATTAAGTCTTTCGACAAACTATTCCTCCGTTCTTCTATGATCTTGTTATTGATTTCAGGTTTTGGTTTCTTATTCGGTTTCGGAGGGAGTGGGGGTGGACTAGCAGAATAAGGTTTGGCTGGTAATGAATAGGGTACGGCAGTTTGGAGTACCGGCTTCGGTACTATTGTTGACTTGATAACCAGTGTTGGCTTCTTTATAACTGGCTGAAGCTGAGACGTAGGTGAGTTACTTGATGATGAGGATGGCGATGAAGGTGATTCAATTCGCCGTAGTAATTGCTGAACGCTGGCAGGCACTGATGTAATATAACGGTTCCAAATAAAAAATAGATTAACCAAAGTACAAATAATTATTGTAAGAGAAGGCCATACCATACGTATAAATTATACAATTCTAACCTTGTGATGGGACGAATGGATATTGTTGAGCTCTGTACTCGATACCCCGAGTGGAAGAGTGACTTGGAGACTGTCTATTTGGCGATGAAGATGGAGGCCCTCCGGACGACCCGATTGAACTGACACCCGAAGAAGTAGACCCACCTTCAGAAGTAGCGAATGGTTGAATAGAATTCCTTCATAAAACCAAACAAGTACATTAAATTATGAATTCTGTATCCAATTTCCACATTGTGATTAGTTCAGTCAGGTCAGGTACTTATTTTATTCTCAAAGTAATTAGCAATCAACATTCACATTAGAAACACTACTAATGCAGATTAATGAGAACTTAATCAATTTGCAATGCATAACATAATATATAGGGATTTACATTTAGAATTAATCATTTAATTGACTCACCAACATATACATTCCATTCAATTTAGTTTATAAATGACTGATACAAACGACTATCTATTATTCATGGTGCATGTCATGTATGCAGGGTAAAAACGAATGTTGCTCAACGGGTAACAAGGAAATCCTTCGGACCCACACCGAACGAGACAATTCCGTTTAAAAATCCGATATTACTACTTGGTTTAAACAGTAAATAACTTACCGAATTTGTTGCAATGCTTTCTGATGGTATGAGCTTCTCTGAGGTCTTGGTCCGCTCATCGTCAGTCGTCCGTTGTTTCCAAAATGACTACAAATGCATGGCACAAACTAATTTTTCTAATTTTTCTAAATGAACCCCAAAAGTGGATTTTTTTTATGTTGGGAGAACACTTTGGTTGCCCAGCCGGGTATTTGTTAACTGATTCCTTGCATGCTAAGAAGAAGGAATGGAATTCTTGTGTATCCTAATCATGAAGTAGTTTTGCATTTTTCTGTTTCTCGGTCGGATGGACGGAGTATTGGCAAATGTGCAGTTGTTCACTGTTCACTGTTCACTCACTCTCAAATTACATTGATTTTACATGACATTGTGTGTTGGGACTGGGACTCTAGATCTGAGTCTCAATCTCCGTACATTTGTGTGGATTGTGGATTGTACATCGTGCTCTCGCTCCACTCTCCCGTCTCCCTCGACTCCAACTCCAATCCTACCAATACAGAATACAGAAGGTCACACATTCCGAAGTGATGACGTCCGACTCAAAGCACCGGCAACACGGCACACACCAAACACAACCTAACATTCTCACACTCACGCTCCCAGAAATCACATCTAGGAATTTTGGCACCATCGCGCACTCAAATCATAATATTATGCTACACTTCAATATTTTGGCAGAAGCAATGCGTCTGGAAAATCAAAGGTCAATTTTCTTTACACAAATATACCGTCTCAAGAACTGGAATAAGTTTCGTAAAATATGCTGCTTAATTTATTGAATGCGGACGTCAGACGTGTATAATTGAAAGCTATATTTTTTTCCCCAAAGTGGTCAGAGTTAGAGAATCCGTTTTTTGATTGTTTGTTTTCATTAATGTCATAATGCTCCAAAGCCCAAGCAGTTCGGTTATCCGTGTATTAACCAAACTGATTTCCGATTACGTGGTGTAACACTATTCATGCTGTGACAAAAGAACTCTGTGAAGGGCACTGCACTGCACTACTGTTATCAAAATAAAACGGATCTTCTAGAAAGAATATTGACAGAATTTTTCAAATGCGGTACACATCGGAAGTTTGGATTTTGGATGGAAATGCCCGATAGGACCAGCAGAACGGACTTTCTTATCACGACCAAACGCTATTACATTATTTTGTCCTGCTAAAAGCAGTTTTGATCGATAAAATGCATACCAATCTCTATAATATAAACGGTACAATGCTGCAGCCAAGACTTTCGATTATGCGGCAATAAATCGGCCCGATTATAAATAATAATTATGCTTATATTTAAATGTATCAGGGTCCGTTGGGAAAAACACGTTATCAAAATCAAATGAAGTTCGGGTGAATTTGAGCCCAGAACGTTATGAATTACTGTATTGTAATTCGGGTCGGGCAAACAGTCGAAAATCGGTGACACGAATCTTTACGGGCTGCTTCCGAGTCGAGTCGAATCAGTCGAATGTCGGTTCGTGCCAGTTTTCGAACTCAACACAACTAAAAATGTTAAGTCTGATCGGGCATCAGGTATCGAGCATGGCCGCAAAGTATTAGGGTTTCGGATATAGGATAGGTTCAGCGTTCAGCCCGAGCTGGAAAAGTGACTCCTTCTGTAGTCGCAATAGTCCAGCTTGAATCTTTGTGTTTATTGCATGATTGATTGTCAATCATGGGATTGATAATCATGTTCCTTGTTACGTTACCAAAAATATAGAAATCGCCACGTGAAGGTGAAACACGTAAGGCTCTTGAGAATGTTGTGAAACCAAATCTTTTTGGATTTCTTCCAATTACCATTTTTGAAAACCTCAGTTTTCCAATTCCAGGTGTTTCAATCCAAACGATAAAATTAAAATAGCATGACTGTCATTTAATAAAAAAAAAGTTCCGTCTGTTTACCTTTACTACGTATCCGAGTCTGATCTTCTAACTTAATTAACAAAAATTAACTATTAATGCCGATGCGGAGTTGGGCAGTGATGCCAGTTATAATGCATGTAATTATTGAATCCCTCTGGTCGTTCTAACTTGATAGAATTTGTTAGTAATGTAATGGAAACAAGGGTTTATGATAGGAGCACATTCACATTATTACATTCTCTTCTGGGATGGATATTAAATTCATGTTCCTCTAGCCCTAGCCTTAACGAAAGGAAAACATTTCCGAGGACAGTATTCATATAAAACCAATCCAAGGAATGGATTTGAATGGAATTTTTTTAAGTCTACGTACTCAAGATATATGAGGATTTTCATAGCACAGGACTTCATAGCTGAGCTCAGTTTTTTGGTTCATGATTTGTGAGTCCTAAACGCCCACACAAAAGTCCGATTAGAAGGAAAAGCAGAAACTCATTCTCATTCTCAGCCTTCACTTTCAGTCTGCCCAACCGCCTATTCGGAGCAACAAGTGAGACACAAGTACACAACACTCCCAGTCAGCACAACCCATATAAGGGCATAATTTATTAATCCGTCCTCTCGCGCGCGCTTCTTGTAAACAGCGCTAATTCCTCATCATGGACGGTCAGGGTGATGGAGAAGAAGAAAATGAGACCAATAATGCACACCAAGTCCCAGAAGTGGAACTTATCATCAAGGTAATCAATTATTAATATTTTAATTCATTTCAATAATTTCGATCTCCACTGTTGTCAATATTCGGACCGTTTCTTTAAATAACATAGAAAGTCGAAATTACGAAATTAATAGAAAGCTTCCTAAGCAATTTCTATCATACATGTACTTGTACTTGTACATATCAACGATTATGTCATGTCCTCGATTTGTATTGTAGTAATTTGTGGATTGCGGTGCGGCGCGGCGTGCCAGCCACGCCCTTCTGATAGTCATGTCATTGCGTTTAATTTACAAGATAATAATATGAATGAAATTATGCGCTATTATTATGTACTTGTATTCGCGAATTATGATATTAATTAATTATAATGCGGAACCGGATGTTGTGAATTAATTTTTTGTGTGTGATGTTTGGATTCTGGAAGGAAAGCTTATCTGGCAACTGCCCCTTTTTTTCGTGGTTTACCACACGATATATTAATTGATGATTGAAATTGTATATGTCGTATTAATTCTCAGAACTTGTTTCAAGTTGTCATGTTTTTCTTGGAACAACGCAGATATTTTTACTCTGATTCTTTGAGTTCCTTTTATTTTTGGGTTCAGTTCATTTGCACGTGTGCTTAAGCTGCTTTGGGTTACCTGGTCCAACCGCTTAGCAGTTTGTTCAGAAATGTTAACTCTCACTCTTTACCCCTTACTCACCACCATTTTTTACGCCTTCTTATTGTATTATTTTGCGATAACATGCAATTCATGCCTGAAGTTAGTATAGTTAGTAACCATTTAAAAAATGTGATCCAAGAAATAGCTCGGACAATCAAAACAGTAATTTATAAAACCCTTGAGTGTGAGTTGAATCGAATCATCAGGAATTAACAATTATTGCTTATTTAGAACTGAAAATAGCAGGGGTTATATGTATAAAGCACTATTTCGATATGTGATTATCAGAGAACAAGCTTCTTTTTTTTAATTGTAGTGCGTGTCATACAGTACGCAGTACGACATCGTGATTTACGGGAAGCAAAATTAGACAGAGACATTTTCGTCATTCCTCTAGCGCTCTCCTTTTTTTTCGTGGTATGCTGGCACGCGCGTTTGGCTGATAAATTCGCAGAAATTGAGGTTGAAAACGATTCATGAAAGGAATCAAAACAAAATATCCTACATTCTGGTTAACCCTACCAACCAAGCTTTATTTTCGTTATCTTGTAATTCTTATCAAGTCAAATATTTAATTTGAATTTACAGAAGAGTAAATAAGGTAGCATAAACTTACAGGTATGGTTCTCTCTCAGACCTTTAGCATTAACTTCTGCCGCGTTTTTTCATGTGGCGTTTGCAAAGGTCAAATTTCACACCAGACGTTTCAGAATTTACATACACATTTGATTAGCTTATTAACGAATGAAAATGATTTGATGTATTTTTTAGGCGTCCACAATCGACGGAAGACGAAAGGGTGCGTGCCTTTTTTGCCAAGAGTATTTTATGGATTTGTATCTCCTCGCAGAGTTGAAAACTATATCTTTGAAAGGTACATAGAAGATGGGACTATTTTTTATGAATAGATTTGTATGTAAAATACCAATGTGCTTGTGCATTTAGAATAAACCTTTGGAAAAGTTAAAGCGACTAAAGCTATATAGATTATATATATATAATATATATATAGGATTACGGATTATTTTGTTTTCCATTTTTGTGTACAACTTGGTGCTTAGGACGGCCTAAGACCGTACGAGTTGGTTGAATAATGCTACTCAATCAAAATGCTTCCTTTCTCCATAATCCGTAATTCTTTGCTCAATCCTACTTCCTACATTTGCTGCAAACTTGCATTTTGACATCAGGAAGTTATTCCATGATTTGTCACATTTTTTTATTTTGCGCAGTAACGACTGTCGACATGCAAAAACCACCTCCTGATTTCCGTTCCAACTTTGAGGCGACTCCACCTCCAATTCTAATTGACGGAGGTTTGGCAGTTCTTGAGAATGAAAAGATCGAGAGGTAATTTTCTTTCATCAAAATAGTTCTTTAAGTCTGCTACACTCATGAAGCTATTCGACGACCGAATTCTTAAGTATTCTATTATTGTTCTACCTAATTAACACAGACACATCATGAAGAATATTCCAGGCGGTCACAACCTTTTCGTCCAGGTATTAAAATTTATTTTATTTTAAATTTATGTTTAATGAATTAAGGTAATGAATGAATAATATACGATGATTTACCATTCCAGGACAAAGAAGTAGCCACCCTTATCGAGAACGTTTATTCGGTTGGAAATTGTTTACTAATATATCATTGAATATTGAATCGAATCCTTAAGTAAAAGTTTCTGTTGCATTTGTTTCATGTTTAGAAGTTCAAGTTGATGTTGATGAAAAAAGAGGAGCAAGCCATCAAGAATTTAGTGACTCAGCTTGAAAAAATTGATGATCATTTGGGGAAAACGGGTACAAGATTTTTGACAGGGGACACGCTCTGCTGCTTCGACTGCGAACTCATGCCCAGGCTCCAGCATATACGAGTCGCAGGTGTGTTAATTTTAATTATTAAACCAGTTTTAGCTGAGCTAATTTTATTTGTATGTAACTTTATATGCACTAAGAATCTCGATCTATGAAATATTTCCTGATCATTTAATAATTCCTATGACTTGAGAGTTGAGATGTTTGCGTTTGAAGGTCCGCTATTTAGAAGAGTTGATTCTGAAAAGTTTGACCAAATAAAAGAAAGAGTATCTAAAAAGGTCTGCAGAAAGTATAGTTGTAATCGTGTCTTGTTGAACCGTGTACACAAAGGAAAGTCGTTTATTGATAAAACCAAAGTATTTTACCCTTAAAGTCATAGTTTAACTTTTTATTTCTTAACAGGATCATTCTTTGTATCGGGATTTGCCGTACCAGAAAACCTTGCAAATCTTTGGAAGTATATGTCAAATATGTATAATTTGGATGCGTTTACGCAGTCGTGCCCGGCAGACCAGGACATCATCAACCACTATAAGTTGCAACAGGTATAGCATTGCTTTCCGATTTATCGAATTAAAATGATTGTGTACTGGTTGCCTAAAAATTTGCTAATTTCTCAGGGTGTCAAAATGAAGAAACATGAAGAGCTGGAAACTCCAACGTTTACAACATCTATTCCTGCTGGCATATAATGCTACAGCTTTCCTTTATGAGTGCCGAATAATAGATTTCCTTTTTTGGACATTAATTGTACCTTTATTATTATAAAATTAATAATAACTGATTTGCTAAGCACTTTGTACTTAACTTGAGGTACATTAAATAAATAAAATAATTTAAGAGATAATATTCGTTTTAGAAATCGTAATCGTCATCGTAATATGGATTAAAATTGTAAGGATTATAGTAATAACCGAGTCCTGGTGGGAAAAGTCTTCGGCCACCAGCTTCTTCTTCATCGTCTTCATCAGTCGGTTTTGTCGCTGGAAGGGCTGCCAATGGTGGCGGATTAAAAACAGTTATCGGAGGTTCTTTCGGTGCAGTTTCAGCTGAGGGCTTCTCTGGACTTTCCGAAGACACGACTTTCTCCTCAGCTTCCTCGCCTGAACTTGATTCTGGCTTTACTTCCTCAGACACACTGCTTACTTCTGTTTCATTTGCTGAAGGTCCTTTCGGCTCATAGACCACTCCCGATTCTGAGACTTTTGTCGGGATCACTTCTTCTGATTGTGATTCTATTTCCTCGTGGTGATCCGGATTTGCCTCTTCGGAACTCGCCGGAATTACATCCTCTGCATTTAGCTCAGCTTTGTCTATTAAGAAAGTGTTGTCGCAGTTAGTTAAAGAGAACTTTAACAATCAGTGTGTAAGTTTACCATGAATCACGGAGTATCGAAAGTTTGGAGGTAATGCATCAATGGGTACCAACAGTTCTCCCGTAGCTTCACTTATATATCCTCGGACTATGCCACCAAATTCCGGGTTTAGTCTTGGTCTGGTGCCTGCAGGTCAAAAGGAAATAAAATTTTAGTCAGTTTATAATATAATTATGAAGAATTATTACTTTGACGGGTATGCTTAATAACGAGTACGTTAATTAGGTTTGCAGAGATATAAATGCTATGTGTGAACGTGAGCTTATGCAGTCATCAATTGTAAGATACTAGTTTCTTTCTCGAGGTTAACCAGGTTTCTATTGTAGAACTAACGAAGAGTATAAATAGCGGGCAGAACCTTGAAATCGTAATCGCCGCTAAGGAAACCTGTCTGCAAGAAGTACCATCTGGTTGTGAGTTTGGACGCAGCCTAAGCTTGTCAGGCGCAGGCGTTGGCATTCTTGTTTCGCCGACATTTTTGTTACTCTGAGAATTTTTAGTACTCCGCCCCATATTTATATTTAAAGGAGTTTGTTGCTTTATTCAAAACTACTAGAATCATATTCCTGGAGTATCCAAAAAAAATACATTTCTCAGTTGACCGTCATCGAAAAATTCATCACCCATAACACCGACTTTCAATTAAACTCAATTCATTTCGAGGAAGGTGTTAATTTCAACTTTAAAATTCAATCTACACCTGGGACCAAAATCTTCTACCCGAATTCAGAAAATTTGAAATAGAGAACAGATATGGCGCTGCCTTTGCCTTTTAAAAATTCCTACTACCCCGTTGTGCCTTAAAAATTCATTCAATCCCCTGATGGGGTATTTTGTTTTTAATTATTTTCTTTGTGAAAGTCGGTGTCCGGCATTACCGCTGTCCGTAACCATTGACCAAACTCTCAACTCTAAACACTTTCCACCCTCTGAGGAGAATCATCGCGTGCACGCATTATTCAAAAATTCGAAAAAGAATTCAACCCTTACGTGCTTATAATACTTGTATAGATGACTGCAGGTTATGAACGAAACCTATAACCGGTCATACTGCTAGCCCTTAAAAATAAGCCATTACAGTAACGTCAGTTTGTACATGGCAACAAAGTTATCCCTCCCTTATTTTAATAGTGTGAACTAGTGAAATCCCCATTTCAATGTACAATATACAATAAATTAAAAACTTATCTGTCAAAGATATGACCGGTTCACACGTTTTACTACACATTACATTAAATCTTTTCAAAGCTTAGCTTACCCCGTGTCTTTTTAATAGTTGTTGGATGTGGCACCGCTAATTCAGATACTTGAATTAATTTTGCTTCAGCTTCCTCCTCAGCATCTTCTTCAGAGCTAGAATCGTCTGTTTCTTCTTCTGGCTTAGTTTGATTCGCAGAAGGTTGCTGTTGTTGTTCCACTACTGGAACGACTTCAGCTGGAACAACAGGGGCTTTCGTAGGCTCCGCTATTGGACGAGGCTCCGCATCCGGTTCAACGGTAGACACGACGGCTGCCGACTGATTCACTTCAGCCACAAGTTCTTGAACTCCAACCTCTGTTTGAGTCTCCTCTCCACTCGATTCTGTTAATTAAAAATTCGGCATTCGAAATACACACACTTAAATTGGCGAATTCTAAATGTTATTAAATAGGTAGGAGAAAGTTGACTTTCATTGCAAACTGAAATAATCGGCGGTATTTCTCCAAATTCGTCCCCAGTGAAAAATTGTGACAAAGGTAGTGATAAGAAAATTCTAGCTAAGATTCTGGACAACCCATATCCAAAAAGTTAAAATTTGGCCAATTCGATCCTGTTATTTCAATCCCCATTTGTCTGTCGGTTTTGAAGCACCCTGTGGGTGAATTCGGTGAAAGTCGACTTTCACGCCGAGAAAGTAGAACTGTAGTGAAGGATCGCTGGTGGACTGCGTTTCCGTGTGTACATTGGTTAATTGCTGAATAAGCAGAGACACTCAGAAGGGGGTCACATGCACACATCTTCTATCCAAATCACCAAATCAACATGACAGTACTTAAAAAAAACTGACAATATCTGTGCCGTGCTGCGGTCTGGTTGTTGAGAGAAAATAAAATTTTGGCAATATATGCCAACAACAAGTTCTTCATTCCATATGAAGTCATTACCGTCATTAGTGTGTCACCTACAGGGTGTCCCAAATGAATGTTACGGGTTTCGAAAATTCGTAGATTCCAAAATATGGATCAGATTTAAATAAAATTGTTATTGAAATTTCACAAGGACTCGTTTTTTTAATCTTTACATTTTTGATTGGTGAAGAGTATTCTCGCTGTAATGGCCATTCTTATTTTTACACTCCAGGTACCCAACAACGTTATTAGCGTACGACATTTTGAAGGTTTGCAACTGAATTCCACTGTTCGTCGATATTTCAAATCTTTCCGATATCTAAAAAAAATCATTTTTAAAATTTTGTTTTTAAGTTCAGATTTTCAAGATTTTTGTTTGAATTCAGAGTTTTTGGATCTGCGAAACCTCGTACGCTAATAACGTTGTTAGGCTCCTGGAGTGTAAAAATAAGAAAGGGCGTTATATCGAGAAAAATAGTCAAAATTGTAAAAAAAAAATAGTCCTTCCGAAATTTCAATTACAATTCTGTTTTTGAACATTAATCCATATTTTGGAAGCTGCGAAGAAACCCGCAACATACAATTGGGTGGTACACTATGTAGTAAGGTTGGGAAAAAACCAGGTCATCAGGTTTCCCATGTTTTCATGCCAATAAACTATACCGAACATCACTGCAACTCCAACGTTTTAATTGTAGTAAAATATTTGAGTCTCGTTATTTCTTAATTTTGGTAGAGACTAACTCTAGGCGATACGTTTTTATAAGAAATTTTGTATGTAGTAAATCCGATTTAAAAACTGTCGGATTAAGTAACTAGATTGGCACAATATTCATTCATATCAGGTGATTATTTATATGAATCAGTGTTTGAAACAGACCAGACATAATATTTTCATGAATTCTTCGATTCATCGAACCATTTTGCAAAGAGTTGCACCTTTTCAGAGTTAGCACTAATTGTTTACATGTCATTACCGGTTGTGCTGACTGTGGTAGTAGTTGTGACTGGTGCTACTGTCGTTGTAACATTGCCGGCTACATCCGCCTGTCGTAATTGTTTCCTCTGTGCATAGTTTTTGTAACTTCTTCTTTGAGGAAGTGCCGCACTTAAAGTCATGCACACACAAAATAGAAATAATAATTTCATGATGGAGTATTTTATTTCGAAAAGTCAAAATTTATTGGCGGAATCAAATGTAATGAACCTCAACAAATCCGCAGATGTCTTATAATCTGCGCACAAAGTGAGTGAACCACTGACTGAGACTAAAAGAGGTCGAATGTGTAATCTGAAGATCATTCAACCCAAGAACCCAATCAAGAAGATGAAAAAGGCAAAAAGAGTAAGACAAGACTACAAGTACAATGTACAACTACATGAAGCCTTGGATGCGGTCAAATCCTTAAAACTGGTTTTAATCCACTATACTGGTTTGTTTCGAATCATCCTCCTCATTGACTTCATTTTATTGTATATGTTAACATTTTCTAGAATTGACAATCACTTCCCCGTCCTACATAATTCTCCGTTGACAATTATTTTATTTTCCTCCATAACCACCACCACCACCACCACCGCCGCCGCCACCTGAGAAGCTATAGCTGGCTGCCCGGTCAACACTTCCGATTCCATTTATGGCTTGGAGCGCATTTGCATTCGTTTGAGTTTGGGCGGTTTTGGCGGCTGAAGCATAGGCTGCTGCATGAGCAGAGGCCACATGTTGGGCTATTTTTAAAAAAGAGAATCATAAATTTAAATTGGATGTATGTCGTCCCGTAACGGTAGCGCCACAGTAGGCGAGTGAGGCGAAGCGTACAGCATCCTGTCCTTACACATATAAAGTGATAAGGGAGTACTTCCTCTTCAGAATTTGGGTTTCCTAACTATCGGCCCTTATTTTGTACTCGTATATTGGGTATTGAACAAACGATTTCCGAAATTGGTCGCATTTTTTCTTAGGCTCCTCCTTCCCTATCCTTTTTAAACGTTCATTCTTTTGGCAACAGACTCCCGACTCCTTTTAGCCGAAACTCGTTCTTTAGTCAGATTTCTTGAACAAAATTAATCGATTTTGGAACTAACCTGCGAGAGCTGACCCGGCTAGATAGGCCGACTGCTGTGCCGCAGCATCCGCAGCTGCGGCGCTCAAAGTACTACCCTGGGCTGCTTGGTAGGCTTGAGCAAAGTTATCCTGTAATAATGGTTTAGTTAATTTCTTTTATTGTGGTCAAGAATTCTTACGCTGAAATATTACCTTGGCGGCTACATTGGCGGCCGCAGAAATCGCCGGACTATTGGCTGCTAGCGCTCCAGAAATATATGATCCCTGTTGTTGATGTTGTACTGCCTGTAATTTATAATTCATAATAATTAAACACCTTCGTGTTATCAGCATGGATGTTTAAGTAGTAGGCCCGTGAGGGTCCTGATGACCCTTGACATTCATATAACTCACCGAAAACGCGTTAGCGGCCTGCTCCTTCGTGACAGGCGCGGTGAACTGATTCACAAATTGGGCCGTTGTTGCCACCTGATTTTGATAATCTCGTCCAACAGCAGCGGCCACCGCTGATTGTGCTGACCACAAAGATACGCCCTATTCAAGCAACTATATAATTCTTACAAATCAAGACTCACAGAATTCCATTTTTAATTAGAAAGTTTACCTCGTGCTGATTTATAGCACCGACGGCGCCAGCCCCGGCAGCTTGACCTGCCGGTCCGGAACCATAACCTGGAGCATAGCCTCCTAAATTTTGCCCGCTTCCACCGCCGCCACCTCCATATCCTCGACGAACTCTGGTTGTCAAAATCGCAGCTATTTTTATAAGAAATTAGGTTTACATTTTAGAAAATAGTTAGTAATTAGTATTTACTACATGTACATGTTGGAATCATGTTATTCACTTTACTTACGAGCGATAAGAAGAGTGATAAAAACAAGTCGTATCATTTCGTTACGGACACTGAGTACCTAAAATCAGAGTTCTTTCCTTTTTATAGACGAGGATTACATACTACGTGTAGATTACTTAATTTTAATTGTTTTGTATTTCTGTTCTTTACCTGCCTGAGATTTACCTCACTCTTCACTCATTTGTTTGTTTTAATTGTTCATAGCGTGTAGAGAAATCGTAAAACAATAGAATTGGAGCAGAGAAACCATTACATTTTACATTGAACATTTGTCGACCTGCAATGAAGAGAGAGTCTAAATTAACTCTTAGACTAAATCTTATTGTAGACTTGTTGAGATGAAGCTTTAATTTGGTCTGAGTTCAAATCGGTATTCATTGGACTGAAAAGTTCTTAAGAATTCTTGTACGCATTTTATTGAACAAATATGGAGGACAGCGCAATACTCACATATGTAGAAAATGCATGTTCGCTACTCTATAAACTTATACATGAATCAACAACAGTTTTAACAATGAATTTAGATTTCTGATGTATTATTTAGGTATTCCTCCAGCAATCACATTAGGTGCGATTTCTGAAAATGCTCCTTGTCCGTGTCCATGTTGTGGTTGCCAACCGTGCCCATGTCCATGTGATTGTTCACCATATCCACTGTGACCGTGACCCTTTCCTTTATTGTGACCTTTGTCTACGTGATTGTAGTCCCAATAATGCTCGCCGTAGCCTCCGTGCTTATCACCCCAACGAACCTACAGTTAAACAATTATACAAAATTAAAATTATTAATAGGTTAGAACGATTTCTCTTAACGTTATCTATAATAATGAAGTTAATTTAATTATTTAGTCTTCCATTAGCTATTCGGCACGTTACTTTAATTTATTTCTTTAAAATCAGCAATAAGGAAATCAATCTTCGTGATGTCGATTCATGTAATATCCAATAATACGGTGGGCAGGAAGTTAACCTCCTTCACGGAGTCAGCCATAACAGACCCACTCGTTTGGAGACGGAATTTTTAGTTCTATAAGTTTGATCCACGGCCATTTCATTACAAACTTTTACTCTAATATGCAAAATGGTACGTGTTAGTAGTGACAGTCGTTGATACCACAATCTCAAAACATATAAAATTAGGCTGCATAGAAAAATCGAGTCTGATGAATCCAAATTCATACAGAACATTGGTTTTTTATCCGATATCTACAAATTATGTTGTTCTGAGGTTAGGTGGCACAATTTTGCTCTGTTGTTCTTTTTTACAAAAATTTTTATTTCAAAAATTGGCAGACGACAGACGATAGACATTTATTATCAGTCAGTGAGATATAAGAATATACGGTAACCACGAATTGAAAGCCAATGCAATGCGATGACACAAAATCCACTTCGAGCTTTACAATTTATATCGTAACATGTTCGCAAAATACCGTGAAATGTGTACCCCGATGACACCATTCATTCTCAACAACATAAAGTTAAGTCGATTCAGTTGATTTTCATCTGGTCGGTGCTTGTCAAGATTCAGAACTTGTTCGTTATATAGTTGCGAGACCAAAGCGCATAACATTAGGTTAATATTGTTTATACATACGGTGGTTTATAACAACTTGGCCTGCTCCAGCTGCAGTATAGCCAGAGGATAGTGAGATTTTACATTTTCTTGCCCATTTTGTTTCGAGTAAAAATAGGAGTGATATATTGGTTGCATTTGCACCCTTTTCATATCTCTAGATTGTGGAAAATAATCATCTAATTTTTGTCTCGGCCCCCCTGTTAGGTTGAATGGGTTGCGCACTGATTTGAACTACCTGTACGTTAATATCCACTGCCGAATCGTACCGTTATTCACAAGTGGCTTTAGTGTAGTGGTGTGTGTCACAAGTTCACTATAAACACATTTACCGGATCCAATCACAGAGCAGGCAAATTAGGGGTGCTTGGTCTTAGACTAAGCACCCCTAATTTGCCCGCTCTGTGGATCCAATTAATCTTTCAAAGTAAATTTGTTTTTATGGAATGGCGATTCCCGCCGTATAAATTGTTTTGTTGTTTATGGAACGTTTAGAAAATTAATTTTCAAATCCCTAGACAGGATCAACTTTGAAGTTCAACTTTAGAAAACGTCACACACCACGTCAATCGATCATACATATGGTAGCAAGCGCAGCATTATTGAATTGCCAGAAATTATCATCGGGAACGCGAATGCCGTGCTCGCCTAATTTGTAGCTAGTGGTTATCGACGTATCTCATTTAAATGTATACTTTCCCTGAAATACTATTATTTAAAGGCTTCTGGACCTTCCTATTTCTTTACTTGAAAATACATTTTCTCCAGTAGTACATTCATTATCGCCTCTGATTTTGAAAAAATAGTATCTACATAATCTTGTCGCATGGAACTTCTCCAGAAGATTTATTTGTGATAAATATTCTTGACTGGAGTTCGAGTAGCTGATAACAATTTACATGGAAATAAACTCTCGATAAACAATTCGACGAAACACATGTTTAGTACCAACCAATACGCATAGGCGTCCATTAAAGAGGATAAAATCTCATTCTTGTTTAGACTTTTCGGGATGGAGCTGACTTTGACTTTGTAATCCAAAATTTTGACATAACACTAATTGGATTGGATATATTCAAAAGTTACCTTTGATCTGAACCTCCAATCATGTCCCTGTTCATAACGACTTGTATAATGATGTTGATTCCCACGATTGTAACCAAATTCGTACTGTCCATAGGCTGGCACATTTGCGTACTGGAAGTATCCCTGGTTATGATGGTCACCAGCGTTGACCACTATAATGACCGAACATAGTAATAAACTTAACCACAGCATGATGACTAGTTAATTCAGAACCACTTTTGGATGGACTGTGCAATCCGTTAAGACATTTGAGGGCTTTATAAGTACTTTCGGTCATGCTTTAATGGAATTACACTTTCGGTCATGCTCATAATTTCTGACTTGGTCTTCACATTTATAGAATAGAATAATTTCCACGCTCACCGGTCATCTTCACGTCCCAATTATTTAATTATTAAATTTATTTTCACTTTTTATTGACATTATTTATTTGTTATTTTGGACTGATGGTTCTAATTTGTACTTTATACTTGTGTACTACTGAGCACTTTCAGATCGTGTTGTATGTTCAGCTTCTCCGATTCAGACTTCTCTTTTATCACCTTGACTTAAACGTACAATTTACACCATTGTTGGATCTTCGTGCAAGACGAAGCAATGTTTCGCTTTAATTTATATCCAATATGACTGTGATTGCAAGCTATTAATTGTGGTTTAAGATGAAACCAATTTACTCTACTGGGGAAATTAAATTGACACTATGAAGTATTTTAATTCAACATTCTTGGTTTACTGTGAAAACTTGATTTGCATTGATAAATAGTGTTATTTTCCGGTTTACATAATCTATTCTTATTCTTAAGATGGTGATGCGACAAAGAAACGGTTTCTTAACTTTATATACCAAAACCGTTGGTTCTCAGTATTTAGACGATTCTTAAAATATTCATGCACACTTCCTACAGGCGACACAGTAATTTTAGCTCTCCTACGTGTAAGCAGTTGGTCCATCAGATATAGACTGTCATACGTCCAAAATTTAACAGTGCATGCATGGTCAACAAGTTCTTAAATACGATTAAGTACAGCCTCGGCGAACTTCAAGAACTGTCCGGTCGTCGAATTGAGATCAAGCGATGCAGCTGCAACGATTTGACCTAAACTGCTACTAAACTCCACTTTGATAACATAGCTGTGAAACAATGCTTCCTAAACAGTAGAATCGAGTTCCGAAGATTTGTGACAATTTTATCACGAAAATGATATTGTTATAATATACGCTCCTATTTTGCTATGATTCATGGTAGATTTCAGCAGAAAAATCAATGTGAAAGGCATCGCATAAGAGTACTGCTAAGAGAAGCCTATAATTGTAATCGTGTTGGTCGTAATTACTTATTTAGTCATTAAATTGTACAAATTCTACTAAAACAATTCATTTTCGAATAAAGTAGTATTAGTTGGCAAACTCGAATTTGAGTGTAGTCATACACAGATGTTTTTGAGAAGATTTCACTTACGAAGGATGTACACGATGTGTAACTCACCGATTTGGCTAAAAAACGGATTAATATATTCCTGCCCCCTAAACAAATAACTTTGCCCCCTAAAAAAAGTAACTCTGCCCCCGGGTCACTCTGCCCCCAAAAAGTCGTAACTTTCTCCCAAAATAATGTAAAATGGCC
>JAQFYE010000732.1:0-30399 GCA_034694305.1 Protaphorura glebata | reverse complement strand
AGCAAGTTTCTTGAACAAAGTTCCGAGGGTTTTTGTTCTCAAAATCTTACTTTCTAGTGATACACGATCCGCATTTACGGACATACACATGTAATCTAGAGGTAGATTGATGTTTGCAAAATTGATTCACAAACCATGGGTACATTTTGACTTGAAACATTGTAGAGTACAGGGGTGCTCTTGTATAAACGAGAACAGTCATCGTGTTGATATTATAAAATAAAATTGGGCAAATGAGTCAGACCTCCCGAAACTTAGTCATACTTGTTCTTTTTGTGTTACTTTTGCTTTGGATTTCTCCGAATATCTCCAGGCTTTCACGGCGGGTTTCTTCCTGAAGTCCGTTGACTGTCGACAGAACCATAAAGTTATGTAAACAAAAAAAAAAGGAAGAATCCTGAACGCTCCTGCTTGATCTCTCCTTCAATGTTGAAGTATGGAGTATAACCCGTCAGTCCATGAGTCCATGCCTTCCACTCCCAAATAAAACTCGGGCGTGCATCCATGCATCCATGCCTGGATTTACCATCTTTCTTGGCTCAACTCTTTACTTTTTCGCCGGAGAATTGCAAATCCAAAATAAAATAAACAAGAACAAAATCTGCGCATTTTCGGTTTCGGAAGAAATTCATACATTTATGTCGTGGGATTGCTTGGCAAATGGCAAATGAATGAATACCCGCCCGCCATATGTATATGTGTATAAAATAAAATTCTACCCTCTTAAAATTGAATTTGAAAAGAATTGAACCTATCAGATCATGATTGCGTAATTCCGACAAGTCTTCACAGGGTGTGCTAGAACAACGTGACCTCTATTGCTAGGCATGCGGATCTACCGCCCACTAATTCTTAGCAGTTATAAATATTCAGGTTGGTGGTACACGTAATTTTGGATCCCACTATTTGTATTTGGCTAGTTTTATCCGTACACTTAATTAATATCCGGTGACAAAATTGGCAGCAGCAGAATATCCTGTATTAGCTACTCCGAAGATCCGAACTATTAGTTTGATCTTGGGGGCATCACGGTTCGTGGAATCGTACTTCTACATCCGATTTTATTTGTTTTACGTTGCCGGGTATGTCCATTATGTCGCAAAATAAACTCAAATTCCCAAGCCAGGAAATGAATAGATTCAATTGACATTTTTTCTGTCACTATTGAATTTATGGTGCTCGGGCTTGGGATTTTGATACGAATATAGTGAGTTTCTTCTGACCCACCCAGTGAATGTACGTGTATGTGAATGCAGGACAAAAGAAGTACGAGAAAAAAAAGTAGGATTGAAGTAAGCGTAAAAATAAATGTCCTATTCACTTATTTAAACTATGTACAGTAAACTGAACCAACCCACCTTAGACTTAGACTTACGTTAGAGTTTCACATTCAAAGTCGGAACTATGTACTATTCCATCCATGTTGTGTAGTCTGTCTTACGGGGTAAGTGGTTTAAAAGAAACGTTGGGAATAAAAGAAGAAGTCAATTCTGACTGACTGTTGAAGTAAAATAAGTTTTTTCTTCTTACTTCTTCTTTCTCTGGGTTGAAAACTTGTTCAGCCCTCCCCCGTTTCTTTTAAAGTTCTTCTGTTATGTATGTCAGAGTTAAACTGAAGAGATGAAGATGAGGACAAAAGTATTGGCGTTGGCGTTTGCGAAGAAAACTCTTACATTTTTCTGTGTTGGAGAACTAAAGTTGGTTTTCTAGAGTAGAAAGTGTTGCGCTTTCTTTTCCCTCCGGCGTCTCTTTCTCCCATAAGTTTTCTCCAAAGAGGCTCACTCAGTTGCAATTCTCATTGTTTTCTCTCCTTGACAGTTCTCTCAAGTTGGTCTACATCTTTTCTGTGAACCCGTACTTAGGACCATTACAGGTGGGTAGTATGTGTGTGACACTCAAATCCGAAATGAATGAATGAATGAGTAAATAACTTTATTATGACTCTTTTTTTTCTCTCTTCTCCAAATCCAGATCTCACTAGGTCGGATGGTCATGGACATCATGAAGTTCTTTTTCCTCTACATCCTCGTCCTATTTGCCTTTTCATGCGGTATGAAACTTTTTATTACTTCAATTTCTTCTGTTTTTTAATATATGTCTTTCCTCAAGTCTACAAAAGGGTTATTCCGTACCTCTAACTCTAATCGTAAGCAAGAGGACAAGGAGACGGACAAGCAGACTTACAGACTCCTTGTCTGTAAGTCTGCTTGTCCGGGCCAGTGTACTGTGAAAGTGGGGTTATAACATTTGACACTAATACAGTAGAACTTGCAGGCGATGCCAGACTAAACGCGAGATATACATTCTGTAGAGAATCTTAACTAGAATCCAATTGAGACAACAACATTGTTAAATCAACGCGATGCGAAGAAATTGTCAACTACTTACAAATATTCCAGAATTTCTATACCAGATTTTTCACTTGGTTAATTCCATTTGACCTCTTTCGCAGCGCGTCAGAGCTCTAACGATTCTACATTAAATTCTCTACCAAACGTTATATCTCAGTTTATTTGTCTACCATTGGGGGATGCAGGGACGTTTCGGGGTAAATGGTTACGAGCCACCCTGTATACGACTGTATAAGTTGTGAATGGATGAGAGATGAATCATGAGCTACTTATATATGAAACGGCACTCATATGAACGACCTATCATGATTTCCCCATTGCCCGGAAAAATTAATTTGGAACTCTTCGCGTATGACCCAGTTTATTTTTTTGCAAACCATAGCGGATGAATACTAAACGGACCAGTTTAGAGTAGACGTTTCGAGTTAGACGAGACGGTTATGCATGAAGTCAGAAAGAGTAGGACAATTGGCAATGAACCAAATCCCTTTCACAGTTTCAGTCAAACTAATCTCATTCATCTATACGAAGTTGGTAGGATGACTAAATTAATTTTGTGACAAAATGTTTACAAAGTGAAACCGACAGTGTTTGTGAATCATTTATAAAAAAAGAAGGATTGCCGTTTACTGCAATTCAAATTTATCAAATAACTGGAAAGATGATACGACAGACATGCATAAGAATTTTATACAAATTGCGCAGCAGTGTATCCTACACAGGCGTTGCGTTGCCAAGAACGGGGAAGATGTGCATAAAAGATGTTTTTTGAAGGATGGAATGATGCAAAGTGCTATTAAAACATGGAAGGTACTCGTTAGTTACTTTTGCTAACATTCCATGCCCAGTGACCTTCGCTAGTCCGAAGTGATCACTTAAATTGTAGTACGTTATTACTCTATTAACGGTCTTTTCAGAGTAATCACAGAGACCATCAAATGATGAAGAAAAGATGGGAAGCCATTTATTCCAAGGGGTTGTCAAATATAATGAGTATGGGGAGGTCCATAAGCTAATTGATATTTCCCTATCGTCCGATTAGATAGAAAAAGTTGGATTATACATTTCCAAGAGAACTGTACGGATGATTATAGTCACATGGCGAGACAAAATCTGACTTATGCTAAGACGTTACGTTTAAACTTGAACGGTGTGCTCGTACCGCACAACTTTCATTGTCAACAGGTCTGTAGACTCGTCATGAAGTGACCTCTCTATCAGTTATCTCTGGTTGCAGAGTTGCGTGGGAGTCCACGGTTGTAGACCACCTTGTATGAGTTGGAATAAATTGCATAATAATTGAATAGACTGGAAGAGATCGAGTGCCAAAATATTAGCATTATTTAATACTATTACTACCGTACACAGGAGAGACTGGTCCGAAGCGAAAGCGAAGGTCTGCAACGGAATATAGACGAAGTTCGCATTAGACGAGTAAATTTATTTTCATTGTATTGAAGTCATGGCTTGGAAGAAAACAGCACTTGATGGGATGGGAATGATGCGGAAATAAAACGCGAAGAGTTAACTCATAGCATTTAGTACATTATCACATTAATGATCAGACACATGTCTTTCTAGCCAATATCCTTCATTTGTCTCTTTTATATTAACTCCGGGTGGTTGGGTTTTTGGGGTAGGAATGAATCAATTGCTTTGGTACTATGCGGACTTGGAGACCAAACGATGTGAAACTCTGAAGGATAAAATTGACAAGGAAAACAACAGTAGTCGGTTGAACAGTACTATACTTGGCGAAAGACCTCCGGACAGTTGTCATCTGGCACGACGTTTCTCTAAGTTAGTAGTCTCAAAATATTTTGTTATGAGTGTGCTAGGATCAGTCTAAAATGTGTGTAAATCCTGTCAAATGGTTCTAAAATTTAAGACAATCAATGAGCACCAACATACAACGTGTGAATGAATAGATGTCCAAACTCCAAACAGGCACGATAATTAAATACAAGAAAATGAACAAAAGAGAAAATTAAGGGAAGTTGTTTCATATAGAGTCTAGAGACGACCTGCTTTTGTAGATCCTTTAGAGAAAACAACGTTTTCGTCTCATTCTTAAGCTACAATATCTAGAAATTCAGTTCTGGCGAGAACTCCCAAAAAATTGTTACTTTCTCTTTGAGCCGTACGCATTGACCCAATCAATATTAGAGTCATTTGTACCTATAGCGCGTGTGGGTGTCAAATTAAGGAGGATATGATTAAAATATATCGCGTCCCGAGCTTCGTGAGGATTCAGGTGAGCTCAAGGGATGCTTGACGCTGAGGAAATAATTTCTTAACTTCATGCAGGATGTCCTGCCCTCCGTACAGGAAAAACGGCTGAACCAGTCTTGACTGGAGATTTGAGCAATCGTAGGTCCTTGACCTCATGAACGACGTTTGTGGAATCCGAGGAAAAAGAGCGTCAAATACACCATTAAAGATGTAAATTGTATCAAGGTGCATTAAATATTAAGATGTTGAATTATTCTGACACCGTTGAATATTTCTAGCGGGTGACCCTTACACTCATTCTCTTCATATCTCGGCGTCATTCATTCCATTTCCGTTTGGTCAAAATATATCTCTGCGCAATAGTACATTTGACAGACTTACTTTCCTGGTAAGGAAAGTGTGCTGCGATGATAACGTAACAAGATTCATAAGGACTATGCAGAATTAGTAGGAATTTCGAGCTTTTCGCTTCTGAGGAAAGAAGTAGAGACTTGGAATATAAAGTCTAATGGGTAACCCACCTGTCACGCTAACTATTCTTTGTTCCATAATAGGACAATAGGAGTGAGACAGTGCGAATTAGACTCCTGAAACGTAGAATATTATGGTGGATTACTTGAGATGTGAATGTTTGTTAATTGAAATAAGCAACAGTTATTGCGAGGAGAGAGGAATGTTAGGCTATGACTAATAGCTCCATGTCATTTCTATTTTCAATTTTGTTTTCCACAGTTTGTTTGAAACGAGCCAGACACTCTTCTGGGCTGTTTTCGGTCTGGTTGAACTGGAGAGCTTTGAATTGGCTGGGATCAAGAGTTTCACGCGATTTTGGGGCATGTTGATGTTTGGTACGTATAAGGCAAATTATATTAGCAACTAATTAGTAATTGGACGCTAATTATTATGGGAAAAATGGATGAAACTTTACTTTCTGACTGTAAAATGGAATGAATAGAGTTATCCCAATGACATAGTTGACAATATATTAGTACACTTGCATTCAATATTCGAAGACGAGGAAACTTATTGGATTGGATTGTATTTACAGGTTGCTTCAGTGTAAGTACCCGCCACCGGACTTGGCAAACCACTTTACTTCTCTTTTGAAGCTTTATATAAAAGTCGAGCGTAAGATTAGAATTTCCAATGCTTAAAACACATTATGATCGGAGGCACTAATAAATGAAATATATCTTAATTCTTTGCCCAAATTCCAAGCTATTTTCTATATGAATTTCAGGTCATTAATATCGTCGTTCTCCTTAATCTCCTCATCGCCATGATGAACCACTCATATCAACTTATCTTTGTACGTTAAGCCTACTAGTTAACTCATTCCGCACTTACTTACTCTTTGTCAACAGAGCTTATCTTAACTAATTACCACTCATGGTGTTACTTACTAAATTTTGTTGAATTGGATTGTTTAGGAAAAGGCGGATGTGGAGTGGAAGTTTGCACGGAGTAAATTATGGATCAGTTATTTCGAAGAGGGAGCCACCGTCCCACCTCCGTTTAATATTATCCCAACTCCCAAGACTTGCTGTAATGTTACGCGTTGGATTATCAGAAAATTTTGCCGATTCTCAATGGCGGCCAAACGAGAACACATCAAAACAGTTCGGGTGAGTTATAGGCCTCGCAAGAGGGCGTTGCCTTTGTCAATAAATAAAATAATAAATATGAACACGACATTACAATTTTAAAAGGAGTTTTAGTACCAAGCATTTAATTCAGATTTGGTTATTGTAATATTGTACGGGTTGCTCTTGCCGCCTCTCCATATTGAGATTTAGGCGTGCTTTGGAATACCACTTTAAGATTTTTTTTTGTACGTTGGATTTTTTCGCTATTACAATGATGACCACCCCCAGGCCAAATTAAAAACTTAAAGAGCTCATTCTTTGAAGTTGTTTTAGAAGTCTTCGAAGACGCGATGACTTAACTATGCTTCACGCAAATGCCAATTAATGACATTAATGAGAGGAATTCTTATTAAGTGATTCATGAGTTGGTGCAATTATCTAATGCATAGATTTAAAACGACAAAGTCTACATAATTCCGCTCTGTTTATTTCAGCGGAAAGTGCAGCAACAGAGCGAGAGGGATTTTCGATATCAGGTGAGAGTGTTTTTTTCCCCAACTTTATTCCATCAGTGGCGGGTAATATCGTTAGTGGGGAAAACATATTACGGGTACGGGTATTACATTTTATAGGTATGCGTAAAGACAATCTTTCTGCATTCTTCTTAGAAACGTAGATATGAAATATCTGACACGAAAAAGAATATTTCTTGTGTGAACTCTTTTCATGTTACTTTCCGAAAGTAGTACTTCCAAAAAGTTTGAACAAATGTTTCTCTTTTGCTTGGGCTTCTGGATGTGTGGCACATATGGCTGTATGAGTGCATGGGTGGTGGGAAGACGAGGACCAGTATTTTCAGGATTTGGAAAAACTTTCTTTTTTCTTTTCACTCACAGAATATCATCAGGAACCTGGTCCGACGGTATGTGACGACGGAACAAAGGCAAGCGGATAATCAGGGTGTGACAGAGGATGATGTCAATGAGATCAAGCAAGACATTTCTTCCTTCCGATGTGAACTTTTAGAAATTTTCAAGAATTCTGGGATGAAAATGCCAGAGGGTGGTGCACTGGGATTAGGTAACGAAAATGTACCGGATTATATCTATTTATTACACTTGTATAAGGGTAAGACACCAGGTGGAACCCATACCATCAAAATATCACTCTGGTCCTCGTAGTAACATGATCAAGTCATCCGAAGAACTAAGTTCCAGACATAAAGTTACTATAGTGACCAGCCCACACTTTTCCCATGAGTTTTCAAGTACCTGAATCTTCGAATTACACTTGAAGTCGTCACTAATGCGACGACTTCGCATTAGTCACGCTTCAATTCCTTCCAACTTTTCTTGTTTTCGTCTGTTGGCCTGTAGCCAATACTATTCAAAATTCCACTAATATTTCTGTTTTGTATTCGTCTACTATTCGTCAATTACAATTATGACGAATGTTTCACAGGTTCGGGAGGAAAGAAGAATCGACAGAGAGAAAGGCGTTTGATGAAAGGGTTTCACATAACCGCCGCGCCGCCAACCAACTCCGTGCCAACACTGTCAGAAGTTCTCGAATTGGACCTTGAAACTGAGAGTGAGGCCGTCCACTATGATAAAAAGTCTCCAAAAGTATGAATTGTCACCTAGCAAAACGTTGAAAGGGAAAATTAGCAAGGGCACGACTTTTGAATCATACTAATCATTTTTCTGATTGATGTTCTTTATTACAGACCAAGCTGGCTCGTCTGGCTCGTTTGGCAGGAGCCAAGAGAGAAATGTCCAAGAAGAAATGGGGTTCTATCATTGAGGCGGCCAAAAATGCTGGAATGTCCAAACTTGTTGGGCGTTCTCGCTCAGAAGACTCAATGTGCTCCAATTTTAGTCAAGGCAGTGGGGGCGGTGGGAGACAGAAAACGAGGCATCAGTCCACGACTGATCCTGGGTAATCTCGCAACTCCACGATATCGTGTGCATTTTGAATTACCGCTACATGGCCTTGTGTCTTATATACCTTTCGCCGACACCTTAGTCAATTTAGCTTCCAAACGTTGTTGCCTGGTTGAATTGAGAACCAAATGGAATTGATTTGCATTTACCAATTGCACGTCGCAGACCTGAACCTCTTCTTTGTTTTCATTTGCCTGACTGCTAATTCATAGAAAATTGTCATGTTTGTGTGCCCGTGCCTTATCGAGTCAGGTTTCAAACCCATCCAGGTGATTTGTGACTTCTTTGTTCAATTTCCTTGAAACAGTGGGTCCAATTCCAGTGTGAACCGTGATGGAAGTAGTAACATGAGCACTGTCGGGAAAAAGAAGAGAGAACGCTACGCTAGGAGTCGCTCTGGTCTCCCACTCCCAATCTCCATGCATTTGGCACGGTTTAAGTTCCTGGACAGCGGACGAACGTCAGCCTCTGGAATGAGTCAAAGTTTGGACGCGGACACTTCCGAAATGAACGATTCTTGTGATGAAATCCCAGTGAAACGGACGGCCAGTGCCCCCACTCGGGAGAGAAGCACAACCCCACCGGGGAAACCTTCCAATATCGACTCTAGCTCTCCGGCTCCTCCAACACCGACTCCGACTCCAACTACTTCCACGAAAGAGGTCAAGAGTTGTTCAATTCCAAAGAATGTTGTTACCCCTTATGGAAGTGAAAGTTGTCCAAAGACCTCGGCTACCAAAGAGGAAACCGTCCCTAAGTTTGTTTGCGTTCAAGTCGAGGAATGTGATAAGGCAAGCGTCGGGAGTTCAGGTTCCAAATCTCCAGTTCCTCCCGTTAAACCAAATGGATCTAGCGGAGCTAGTGCCAAACTTCAAGGTATTATTCAACCCCTCAAAACTTCGTCGGCCTCATCTGGTTGGTTATGAAAATCCTTTATGGCTCAGCTTAATTGTCTAATTAATTATGGATTAAGTCATTTTCAGAATAACTTGTTGTGATAGATTGTCATAGAGAGATTGTAATACACCGGAACACGTTTGTACCTGCCCGCTCGGGTAATTGTTTAATGTCACCTATAACTTATTGTCTAATTGTATGTTTAATTAATGAGTCTAATTGAAATTACGAAGACGTTCCTCACTTTGTTAATGCATTTGGACCAGTATTTACTGGTCACATTTATCGGACTAAAGACGTCGGCACAATGGCTATCGGTTGTGTAACACACTTGGTGCTGAGTAGCAATAGCATTAATAAATGCAAGTTCGACTTTGTTCAAGATGGTTACACGCTGCGTGAGGAACACATTTTGTATGTGTGTTGTATAGTAGACATAATATTTGTGTGTTATCCTCAATACATTTTAGCCATACATTATCCCGTTATTTCTAAATGTATTTCAAAATTCAAGTTCCAGTTAAATTCATGACATCTTTTCCCAATTCAGTGGCCTAGGAAGTACTCTAATATCATTAAATATTACGACATACAATGTAAAACTGTAGAATAGTACACATGAACCTCCATTCCATTTCATGAATGATGTCGATGTCATAAGAAAACTACTACTATTTTGTGAGGCATCAAACTTTCGCAACTTAATTAGATCGTCGCACGCGTTCACGTAAAATGTTAAATTACACATAAATTGGGTGTGAATACTGTAATGGGGCTCAAGATGTTCCAAATCTTTAATGAATAACCCAAATATTTATTATAATAGGTGAGTACGAGTATGTAAAACAACTATCAGCAACTTAGTCATGACACGGTGCTTCAACGCTAAAAGCACTGTACAAAAGACCAAATTAATAATGTAAGGATGGTGTTATTTAATGGGTACCCTTTTCGCTACAGGAAGCCGGGATTTTGGTCTTGAATATTCGGGCATTCCTTCAAGGATTGTTATCAGAAGAGCGAAATCAAAATTTTAGATGACCTGTTATGCGGAAATAAAATAATGGTTGACTCGCTGACAGCATTTCCTGTTTGAAATTATTAAAATCCAGGACTATTACAAGACTATTTGTGGAACGTGAAACAACTTCGACTTGATATGATGGATTTCGAATAATTTCACTTGCAACATTCCATAACATTACTTTGTAAAGTGAATAATGAACACCGGGTTTTATTTCGCTTAAAATGATTGACAATTAGTATCAACTTTGGGCACTACATTCGTCTGATATCAGAATTCAATCGAACAATGGTGTGACTTCCAGCTAACGGAATCACTATATCAATTTCCTTTCGTGCCATATAATATTTCTTTCTCCAACTTATTTTGTTGAGGTTTGACCAGAACAAAATCAAATCTAATAAATTATTCAATAAATAGTTGGCAACAATTCACTGACTTGCAGTTGTATAATAATTAAGAAATACCTTCCAAAAGTCTGGAACGCTCCGTAATGGCTAACAAGTTTAACATTTCATTTTGGAACTTTCAATAATTCTTCATTAATTTTTAAATCTGAAGTACAAGAGTGCTAAAGGATGGTCTATTTAGTAAGCGTTAACTCGTAACTCATATTGTCGAATCGTGAGCAAATAAACTAAGTCCAACAGCTAGTAACATAGCAGATCATCTATAAAACAATATGTCTTGAGAAAATTTACTACATTATTATAATCTAAAAAACATTCAGGTCTAAACATGATATTTCGTTGTATTTTCGTAGAAAACAACCAATTATTCTTGGTAGTTGTAGTCTTCACTTGCAAAATGTTTTCCAAATGGATGATTGGGTGGGCAATCAACGCCTCGACATTTTCGACTTCGTTCCAATAGTTCAGGACAAGTGCGTCCACCATTTTGGCCTTCCACCTACACAACACAAAATGTTATGTGTAATGAGGAATTCGAAAATAATTTTATATGAAATCGTCACTCCAAATGAGTATGCTTTGAGTTTTCTATATACGACAATTCCATGTGAGGTTTATCCTGAATTATTGACTGAACTCTGACCCCAAGCGTAATTTGAAGTACGCGTGTTAAGCAGTAATTACCAGAATGTATCGTCTTTGATATTTCCAGCCCCTTCCACAATCAACACTACATTGAGACCAGGCACTCCAAGGACTAACTTTACAGTCCATGGAAGGACCGTCACTAAAAACTGGAAGCACTGGTTGATTCGAGTTAACGTTTCCCACGCCTGAAGACGATGAGTGTGATGATGAAGAATGAGAGGACCCTCGGTAGTGCCCGTGACCTGACGAAGACGAATGACCATGACCGACATTATGTCGATTAGACGGACTCATGGCCTGGAAAGAACCCCAGGTGTTTTCTCCACGTCCGTCCGAGTGCTTAGAATGTCGTGTTCTCGTCGAACTCGTCGTATTCTCTACAAAATTAAATGACCACATGGAAAGTCTTTTAAGTAGTAAAAACTGAGGAACAAAAAGAAATCCAGAAAAACTCAACTCAGGGTCATAAATGAGTTTCATTAATTACATAGTTTGGCACTACTCAAACAACACTAATAACTACTGCATTGAGGAGTTCAGCTTGAAGCATTGTCTTATAAATGTTTTGCTTGATCTCTCATTTCTAAAGCTACAACACTACAGACGAAACAAATGTGAATTAATTTTACAAAGCAGTTAGTAAGGAACTCTACCGCAATGATTAGCGCCCGTATCATCAGCCATCATGTAGGTAAAAGCACTGGAGAGTTCTACGCCGTAGCGGGATAGTAATTTACTACGACGCTCAGCCAACTGCTCTATAATAGCCAAATCACTCTTCATTAAATTTGGACAAACAGTTAGTGTTTTCATCACTGTCAGTAGTTAACTATTGGAGATTTTTAAACTGATCAAACTATTCAAGTTAATAACTTTCACTGGTAAATCAAACAATTAAGACATCCGACAACAAATTATTTGAACGATGAGAAAACCAACGTCGTCGGGAGACATTTCGGGTTTCAATTAGAACCGTTGGAATTTGCATACCGTAAAACTCGCATGTATGTATTGGAGAAATCTAAAATTGTATCCAAAGCCGGATAATTTCGCTTTCACTTTCTCAATTCGCTGACACTGAATTTAATTGGAAGCTTTACTTGCTATACGGTAGGAGCAATAAATTACCTTACCGAATTAGAGTGACTCTTGGGTCCCAGGGTATCTCATGTTTAAACTATTGCTCACAGGCTATCGACAGCGTGGCTAAGATTAAAAGCACTAGAGAGACCAGTTTTCAAAAATTATTTTTGATCTGAGTGCACATGAATTTTTGAATACTGATATCATATTCGGACCAGCGATTAGCTTCCCCTTAGAACTGGTATAAGATCTGGCGAGTTCGGACCCAAATCCGGTAAGGTTCATTAATCCAGAAGCCATCGTTGACAGGTTTATAAAATCGCATCGTACGTTTAGAACAGAAATTAATACAGAATAGTGAATTCACTTTCCTTAGGGGTTCGATTAGAATTTATAGGAATTAATACTGAAGGGGCATGTAGTTAAAATCAGATAGGCGACAAGAAACCTTTTTGTTTTGCTAAATTGTCATAAGATTAAAGCAAATAGAAATCTAATAAATAAAACTAAATCGTAAGTGGTAAATGGACTAACCTATCAACACATCACAAACGGATCTACATTCTTCTTCGCTTTCAAAGTTATTCCTGGATTTCTTACAACCAGTGTAGTCAAAGCGAAGGCATCTCATTTTGACTTTATCAAAATACCATCTCGTGTAGTTATTTCTACATTCCCCTTCTCGCTTGGGGTCCAAACAATCCTCTAAAATCGTTTGAATTTATTGTTATACCGGTAAACAATTTAAGAAAGTAAAAAAGAACAGCGAAGCTTAAGTAATTTAACCTTTGGACTTTTCCGGTGGACAATTTGGAAGTGCACCAACACAAGGTTCGAACTTTTGCATTAGTAGCTTGCATTTCCTATGGTCTTGTGTTGGGTATTTCCAATACCGCGACGAAGTTTTAGTCCCCATTCCACAAGTCACTGAGCACTCTGACCAAAGACCCCAACCAGTCACTTCACAACCAGGTTCAACCTGTCAAAATCATTTCCCAAGTATAACCAATACCACTTATGACCTCGGATAAAAGTGTAAGCTGCAAATAATTACCACTTCTGGCAAATCTCTCCTACATTCGGGTGTGACTGGACAAACACCTTTGTTCTGGAGACTCACGGTCAAATCACACCCGTGCATTGTGGCCAGTCTTGGCTGAAGAAAAGTTCGATACTGAAATCTAATTCCTGTGCCACATGGATCTTGACAAATTGACCAAGGACTCCACTCCGTGACCCCGCAAACGTCTTCTCTGGGATCTCTCAAATTTCCATCTTCTTCATTGTACCCGCTACCAGTCCCCTCATTGTCATAAATGGGAGACAACTTACTATCGTAATATGATCCGGCTTGACCTCTAAAAATTAAAACGCAAAATTATATTAAAATCGTAGGAGTGTGCTGAGACCGTCATGGAGAAATACTACATTATCTGTCCAATAATTTTGATCCGGAAATATGGGTACAGTGAAACTTGTTTTGTTTCCTTGTATCAATGTAAGTTTCAAATTTCAGAATTCTGACAAATACTTTTCCAGATTTCATGCTGATAGTTAACAGATACAGGGTGTTCCATGACTATGAACATTTCCAAAAATTCATAGTTTCCAATATTTGGACTAGATTTTCAAGTGTGTCAATTTGTCCCATTGTAGTCCAGATTTTCAAGTGTGTCAATTATTGACATACTTGTAAACCTAGTCCATATTTTGGAAACTATGAATTTTAGAAAGTGTTCATACTCATTTGGAACACCGTACATATAATCATGCTGGAAGATTGTTTAATTATGTCTTCTATCATTTCTACATGAAATTCAGATGTCTTCAAATTCACTATTTTCGGATCCGAAGATAGATAAGGCTAGATATACGAGAAGATATATTATTATATTCGCTGTTTCACATATGTTCTTGAGTGTTAATTACTTGCAACCGTGAGAGTTGTAACAATATTGTTCATCCGTGTCAGTGCGATTACAGGCAAATTCCCGCGACATGGGTTCATCGACGTAAATCCTGTGCCGTTGTCTAATTCCTTTACCACAACTTTCACTACAGGCAGTCCATGGAGACCACGGATGCATTCTGCACTCGGCTGTTTAATTAAAAAGTTGTCATATCAAAACTGTAATAATTCATTAGTAGGACTACACTTGAGGCCTATTAAATTGTCTAGGACTTTGTTTAGGAGAAAGTTTGAAACGATAATTTATCATGAAAGTAAATAAATAAAAATTACGTCTGTCCCTGTCCGGAGATGCATCGTAGAAATCTTCTTCATTGTAGTCATTGGAACGTCGGAAAGTTTCTCCACTACAAGAAGCTCTTTTGTAAGTTCGTTGCTGCTGTAGACGAAGTTTTGCAAAAGGTTTCACCATGTTTCCATTTGGATCATAAAAAGGTGAGTCTCTGTCATTGCTCCAAACTAACTTGTGAATCCGGTCTCGCGGTATCGTCGGAGTGTCTGGGTCCTGACCATAAGGAAATGTGTTAATTATTATTATTATGACCAAAAGAACTTTCTCCAATACTAGAACTCATGTTTTACCAAGTATCTAACTCCACTATCAGTTCCAGCATCCCAAGGGGAGAGGTTAATAACTTTATTCGTGACCCAGCTTCCATTTCCCAAACACAGGTTCACTCCAGAAACTCCAACAAACCAATCCGGGGATGGATCTTAATTGAAGACAAAGTAATAAGAGAAATGAATAGTTTCTTTAAAAAATCCTCCAAAGAAATAACTAAAGAAATCTTTTATTTTGACCAAACTGAAAACTCATTACATTTTGACATTAGAATTATGTAATAATACTTACACAAAATATCATTCGAACTACATTACACTAAGCAGACTGAAGCAGAAATAGGTCAAATCGGTACAAACTTTTGTACCACAAAAATTACAATAAAAATTGACCTCAACTGTACGACAATACTTCACTACTTTCTCCATCAGAACGTCCTATCTGCAGGGCTGGAACCCTGCAGATAGGACTTTCTTCCACGGCAGCGTAACGGAGAAAGTATTTGAGAAATGTTATATGTGAGATATGAGTGGGAAATGTTTCAATTTCTAGGAACTGAAGCAAAAGAAAAGTGTAGTCTGTAATACTTTCTAATTAGAATAAATGGATTGCTCTTAACACAAGCTTACCGATTCTTGATACAAATGACACAAGGTTATGATCCCTGTCCGCCCGAAAAACCGCAAATGTTTTGAGTCCATTATAATTTGAATGGCGTAGACCTCTGGCTTTTATTATTGTTCGAATATTTCGACTCTATGTAAAAGTCAAAGTATGTGGTCAATGATAATTTTATATCCCTGACTTCTAGCCAAAATAATATATTTCAGCACTTACAAATTAATTTACAAATCAGACGTCCAAAAGGAAAAGATATACCTGATTCTTCAATTCTCTCTCTAAATATGTCATATTGCCAGATTCTGCAATCCGGCGCATTCCTTCTGAAGCAACTTCCTCATCCTTCCAAAATCTGAAATTTGGAGAATGAGAGGCACCAATGATGTCACTGAATTGGGTCGTCCAAGCCGAAGGAAATCCTTTCGGATGCGACAACATTGACCACAATCCTTCAAATGTCATCTACATAAAGAAATAGAACGGAACCATTACTACAGATGCATTGTCTTGATGTTAAATAAATAATTCAGGTTCTCTGAGAGAACAGAATTCCAATAAGAACAGACAAATCATAATCTCCATTTCATTTCGAAGAGCTTACAAAATTAGGTGGAGCAAATAAATAGGCAAACGTATATATATATAATTTCATTTAATTGGAAATGTGGTATTAGGAGGAGGAAATCAATGTTCATTTTCATATCCTGAGTTTGCATGTCTTAGGTCTGGAAAAAGCATGTCAGGGAATTGAGCCGGACGTCAAGGTATCGCACTGATTGAATCCTACAATGTATTTGGATGAGTCACTTATGCTTTAACACCAGAAATCCATACCTCGTATTTAGCTTCGTCACAAGCGCGACAGGGTTCATGACTGTCACTCTCCTGGCCATCATCATTTTCAGGACACAATAGTTTCGATAGAGCTCCATCATCCATGAACCATTGGATCGCGTTTTTTACTACTGAGGCTCTAATAAAAGTTAGTTCAGCTTTCAATTAAAGATTCTCCATATCCGCTATTATCATCGTGGATTTGCGGAAAAAATCAATATTCTTACTGCAATGATAATACCGTCAACACTAAGTAATTTGTCAAATAGGAACAGCAAATATTTCGTTTAAGGAAACTCCGGAGGCTTGTAACGGTCATATTGTTTGTATCAGTCTGAGTCTCAAGAAACCTTCAGAGCATATACTCATACCGCGTTTCGAAAGAGAATGTATCCAAAATATTCCAGACTGCTGCCAAGATTACAGACCTAATTTCTGCTACATGTCTCTTACTGCAGTTCGGGACAAAATTTGCATAATCAAACTCAATTATCAAAATGCTTCAAATAATGGCCCAAGATTATGTTGCTTGAAATAAATATTGGTGCGTCGAATACGGAATTTTGTGAAACTTTTCTTCGTTTCTGTTTCTCTTTTCATTATTGCCAGGAAAGCGTTAAATAATTAGAGCTCAGGATTCTTGCAAACCAGTCATCTATGAGGGATTCCTGATGAGTTGGAAATATACGGAAATGGAAGCATGTCAACAAAAAAAAAAACTTTTATTAATTTTGAGATACTTTGAGTCTTACGAAGATTATGTCTGGGTTGAACTAAATGTACTGAAATCCAGACATTTGGTCCCATGAATATCGGGGAAGTTATAAAATTTTATTTCCTAACCGAAAATTGTCAATATTTCGGAATGAATCCCTCAATTACTGTTAGCCGCTTCGCTTATCGGAAATAATCTCGTATCAAACAACGTGAACATCATTTTTCATTGATGCTACGGATTTCTTAGCATTCGGCATAAAGTAATTATTTTAAGCCAAGTAAAATTGTTTTTAGATCTTCGAAATTGTTGGCAGATATAACAATTGCCAAGTTCCCTAGTAACTAAGAGCTCTCCAGTGATTATTGTCGTATGCGTTGGACTATTGGAAAGTTAAACTATGTTCAGAGTATGGGCGGGCAATGAGTAATCCTTCTAACAGTGTTCCAAACAGGCCTAATAACTTGTAGTTCACTTAAGCCCTGAGCACATTAGATTCTTGGAAGACTTGCCTGAAAATGACACATCCAGCTGTTGAGGGTGGAGCAGTCCAGAAAACCAGGACCTCTGGTTTGGCAACCTCAGAGGCGTGCTTCACAGCCCCAGGACACATCTCATCACTTCTTGCCAAAGATTCATCCTTGATTCCAAAATGTCCAGCCGACCCTTGGGTCGAGTGACCATCTACCGGTTCTACGACCAGTAAAAATCTAGAAAATTGCTCTGTTCCAACTTGATCTTTGTGACCTTGGAGCTTAACTGGAAATGTAAATTCATAAGAAAATTCTTTAGATGGCTTTTGGAATCACCATTGTTCCCCGTCTGCAAAAATAAACGGTCTGTGTTGTTATTCAGTAAAATACTCGTCTGCATGTCTATGTCAGTGTTCTGGGTTAAAACAAAGCCACCGCTCCGGTATCTTTCAACCGCAGGAGTCTTGTCGACATAACATAACACAAGATTTCCTTGGAAGAAGAGTTATCTTGGAAGAACAATGGAAAGGATGAAATCTTGAATCGAAGAGGACGGAAATTAAACCACAAGACAAACATGGGAGGAATTCGCATATAGCATAATACAAGACCAGTTGGTATGGTACTGACTGGCTAGAGTTGCAATATTCCTATTCCATATTCTATCCGAGACTTTCTCCAGATTTCTCCATTCCAACCTACTCCTTGCTCCGGACTTAACTGACTGACTAAGTAATAAGAGAAAGTCATTTGCTTTGAAGAAGGTGAAAGGGAACGAGTCGGAGAAACTTTTCATAATGTCAGGCCACAGACCAGTACCAGATTGTCCAACAACTAGCTAACAAGGTAACACCCAATGTTGATTCTCAATGAACTGACTGCGCAGACCCTCGATGGTATGTGACTTTATTTAGCACAACCGATGCCGCCACCATCTAAATCAAGTGACTACCTGGCTGAAACGACCGAGATTTGTATCGCCAGGCTCTAAGCTACAAAACCCTGACTCTGCGTAACTAGCTCTCGATCACCTCTAATTAGCATTTACTCTCTATAACATTTTAACATTTTTTTGTCGTCCCAATGTGGTCGCTGAGGACAGATTAAGTCTTCTCTACGACATGAAAACCTGTTTTCACAACATGTCAAGCTTTTGGGTGCAACCCCGTCTGTTATAGAAACCAATCACCGGTTTACTAAAGCTAGGGAAGTTGAGTACGGACTTTCTCCATTAAGCCAAAGGTTAGAGATTAAATTTCCATGTCTAGAAATACAGTCGGGATACCATTTGAAAGTTTATGGCATGTTATATTTTGCTAAGATACGTAGATGTCCGCGTACCCACCTGAGCTAGCCCCACAACCGGCTGAGACGACCGGGTCTTGTTACTCCCGACCATAGAATACGTCATGCTACGAGCATATTTCCTGAGAGTCCGAACCATTTGTACTATACGACCACCCTGGATTGTCGGGAATGATTGGCAGAAGGTCATTGGTAGAAATCCAACATATTGACAGAAGTGGTTACCTTGTGATTGTGGCCACAAGCACCTTTTGAGTTTGCCTTTGTTGGGTGTGAAGAAAGTGAAGAATACTTGGATCCAGGATCTCATCACCCAATTCCCGGAGTGGAAAATAGCCAACTAGTTGTGAAGTGTAAGTGAGGACATGAGAGCATGCTAACCAAGCCTGGGAGACCGCCTCGATTACACTTCTCATTCCAATTTCTGGAACTGACACTCACCAACACTCTCCGCGTCCTCTATCTCACCACATAAATCTTCCAACACACTTCTTGTACTTTCCACTCTCGGATACCCCTTTTGTTCCCATCCCCTTTCTCCAGACCAAACTCCAAAACCATTATACAGTCTAATTTTTAGGACCGGTCGCTTTCCCTTCCAAAATAGGACCACAAAACTCCACACAATACTTCATTAAACTTACCCGTGGATGCGGTATGCGGTTGTTCAAATTGGGATTGCAACAAAAACACAGGCTTCCAATATCTGTCAACAGATTCAGTCATATTAAACTGATCTAAGCTGCTTTTCCAAAAGTTAGTACAGATATTCATATTCAATTCAGAAAAAAACGTCACGGAACGACACATGATAGTGGGTCAGAAGCTGTCTAGTTAAAGAGAAAACGTTAGTCGAAGTATAACCAGACGCTATGACTTCATGGGAATGATAGCATCTTTCCTTCACCGCTTACAACCGTAGAGAGTGTCCGTCGATTGAAGGAAAAACCAGGTTTCGGAGTATGATGATTTTAAACAGCACATGAGTATGAAAACTGTTATTATACAGTGCTTTCACCAAATTGAAGCGAGTCAAGGCCATTAGAGCAACGTTTATTGGTTTATAGTAGTGACAATATTTGTCCATGTCCCAAGTTTTCAATTCAATCCACGAGTACTACCGCACTTACAATTATAGAATGTACATAAATAAATACTCGTCCAGATTGCAAGTTGTACGATTCCAGTTTTCACTGCTATGCGACACTTTTATAAGCATATTTGTTCGTACACTCACAGATTTAACTTAACGGAAAAGAAAGAAAATGAACACATGTTCGCGGCACACAGATGTTCCTTGTCACAATTTCCTCGTAAATATTCTGAAAAACAATCCCTGACTTTCACCAAAAAGACAATTTAAGCGGAGATTTTCTTGATGACCTTGACACGAATACTTCTGTTCCAAGCATGTAAGGAAATGCGAAGGACTGAGAAATGCGAAAATTACGAGAGTGCGGGAATAGTCCCGTTGAGCCTTTCTTCGTACATTATGTACGTACTTTATGTCTCCTTTACTGTGGGTCCGAGCCCGTTCTCATTTTGATTGCAAATTAATTACTTGGACATACATAAGAACAACACATTATGTGTTTCTCAAAGTACATTCTGTTGGTTTCTGCCTTGACTTTCTCCCAGCTACTTTTGTCTTTATCTCCGGTGGATCGTAAAGATAAGGAGGAAGGCGGCAGAGAAGAAGTCTCTCTCGTGAAAGAAGTTTCTCAATTGATGAAGTGTAATGGGAACCGGTTAAAACTAATAGATGCTGGGCTCCGATATCATCTCCATCTGCATCCTTTCTTTTTACATATACTCTTTTTTCCTTGTTCAGAATTCAAGAGAAGTTGGTCGAAGGGATTTGGACTCCTGCTGCTCCTCCTACAACCCATCGATTCCAAGAATCAAATCCAACAAGAAATCCTCAAATAATGTCCCTTCTCCGTGGATGAAACGTGATCTCATTTTCATCGTCCGAAAAAGAGCTTAGTTTGAGAGAAGAAACGAAGAAAGTATAGAAAGTCAACATTTGCAAAACTCCACGTCCACCAAAAAACCTTAAAAGCGATTTTCCAGACTACCTATTAGCTCACTTTATCTTCATGAACTCCGTCAAAATCCCCCATTCCCGTATGTATAGACAAGACAAACACACGTGTCACACATCCCTCTCTCCACATGATTACAAATGAATGGAGAATTTTCTGCACAGTGGACAAATTCAAAGAAATTTTGAATACCATTACTATTTGAATTTCAACTGTCCGTTCTTCCCGTATGTTTTCACGCACACATTTCTTTCGGGTACACACATATTATGCAGATGTCAAGTCAAGACAATTCTAAGGAACGTAAAACCCAGCTCGTATCATGTCATTATATTCAATATGAATTTCGATCGTCACTTGAATTTTCCCCAGGGAAAGTAGGATTACATAGCATTGTCTGAAGTTTTTTATTCCATTTGGCTGGCTTCGAGTTGCAGTAGAATAATTGCCTTGAGATTGATCCAATTTTTTAAATTCATTTCCTTTTGTCAAGTCATACGTAGATAAAGGTACTTGTCAACGACAAGACAAGTTGGAATTGAGTACAAAGATTCTCTTTCAGTAGAAATCGCAAGGTCAGATGACAGAAGTCAAATACACTTATTACGTTGTTATGTGTGCTACTGACGTACTGGAAAATCTAGAAGTACTATTTCTGTTCTGGCTAATTCTGTCAAAGCAAAGGCAGGAAGACTTGTCAATTCCTTCTCTTTTCTTTATGTACTTTTCACTGCTCCCGACTTCCGCCGTATAAATTTCACCACTAATGCAGCTGTGCTCGCGTTGTTTGCCAGGAAAGCTTGGTTGGTAAATCAAATAAATATTCCTAAGTCTACACAGAAAAACAACCTTCGAAGAAACCTCGTTCGGAGTTGTTGCAAATATACATGTAGTCTTAAGTCGAATCGATGAGACTTGAAGAAAAGTTTCTAATCTCAAAATACAGATAATCCATCCCAGTGAATTGAATGGATACACATCCGCCATGCTCGTACTTTACTTCAGAAAAGAATGTGTTGTACTTTTCCTTCCATTTCAGTTAAATATTCAACATTTAATCAGATGCTGCACATCTCTAAGATGGGGTTGTTCATACGCTTTTAGAACTCACATATAACACAACGTGGAAGTTTTCACGTTCCTGTAATGTACCGTAAACCCTCTAATTGCAACCGGTCTCTCTTAAGCATACTAAAACTCCTGCACATTCAATTTAATATTTGCATAGTATCTTTCAAAATGATCACAGATCAAAAATATAGCAGCCACTTAGAAGTAGCTAAAATCACATTTGTATAGAAATTTATATGAGATCTGCAGGACAGATCGAGCAGAGTTTATTAAAAAATCGTTAATCGTCATTACGGTAAAAAAATCATACACAGTTAGCTAATTTGAAGACTTAAAAAATTTCTAAAAATTGATTGAAAATTGTTCTTGAATGACAGTGTCGCTTTAAATATTACAGTGTGCGTCGAGTATCTCGCTAGATTAAGCATTATCACTGAAGTACTCAGAATTGCGTCCAGGATTAATCGTTTGATTCTACTAAATGGCGACGATACTATGATATTGAAACTAAAATTCGGTTTTCCTAGTTACTTTCCATGATGTGTCCAACAGGAAGGGAGTTTGTTAGAAAACTTAGATTTGTGGATTTGTATTTGCAACTTAAGGCTAGATTTTCATTTTCTCAATGAATCGCTAATAGTATTGCTAAACCGCGGAGCCAAATAAATGGTACAATCTGGAAAAGTTTGAGTTTACTTCTCACACAAAAGTGTTCCTCGACTGTCGAATTAGATTCTATTTTTGGACCACACTTAAGGTTGCAAGATATAATATTTACGAAAGAAAACTCCTAAGATTCGCGACATCATGAAAATAGTTGAAGGGAAGCGAGTAATAAAAATGACATTATTTTGGAGGAGGAAGCAGCAGGGAATGCAATACCAATAATAATTGAGTCAATAAATCCAGACAAAAAACGTTACCTTGTAATAACCTCAACCCAATAAGGCCATGTGGAATGGATGGAATTTGTAGCCCCGGAATTTCCGTTTCCGTCCTCATCCGAAAATTCTTTTCCCTTAAATCAAATTCTATTGCGGGATGGGTTGACTCTGTCTAACCTAATAAGTCTACTATCTCATCCACCTGTTCCGTAATATTTCATCCCAGCTAAACTTGCTATCGATAACTCGGTGAACTGTCAAGCCAAGAATTCCTAACGCAATACAACACTTTATAAAAATGTCTGCGTACTCTATATACATAAAAGCGGTTTAGGAAGTTTATGAATGCTGTCAAGCCAGGCTGGGGTGTCCATGCTGGTCTTGGGGTATTGTGAATGTAATACACATTGTCCAATTCAGATTATATCCAGGAAGACGTGCCTGAGGATAATAAAATCAAAATAGGGGGGGGGGGGGTGAAAGAATATAATGTATACACTATAAAGAAATTCTTCTTCGTGTTGAAAGATGTTTTGAAAGATAGCCATGGAGCCAAACTCCGATCAGGCGTCTATAGTAAATAGTGACTATGAAATTTATCGCTTGAGGATAAGTGTAATTTGCATATTTTCCCTTTCCTTTTTCTCCGGTCCATAAATATTCGGAAATTTTGACATGTCTTATTAGTTTCCGCCACGCCGTCCAACTCTTATAGCCCTAAAGCCCAGTAAGTCAGTCAAACCCGAATCCCACGTCATTACTCATCATTAGTTCATTTCGTTAGCTTTAGCCTTTTCCAGGTCCAGAACTAACCCATGTCTCTAAAGTTTTCCCTCAATCCTCAGAAAGCCAACTTTCCTTTCTCCTTAATTTCATGGACACAGAATGGAATGGAATGAGAATGACTTGACTTTCTACCATTGTATGTATAGTAGGTCCATGTCAATTGGAAGGAACTTGGCTGCTTGAACCAAATTTCTCTTCAAACGTGATTCGAGAAAACCTCTTCAACATTGTAATTAGGTTAATGAAAATTCACTTACCCGTGTAAATAACGCCCGGAACATATTTGTCAGGGTCTCCATTAATGACGATCTGAAATCTCCCATCACCAGCCGTACGTGGAACACTCACACCAGACGGACTTCTGTCACACATTAAACCATGGCTCGTTGTCCATGTCAATGTCAAAACCACTAGAAATCTAAGAATTCCTTCCACAGTATATTTTTTCGGAATCATCTTGTTCCAAACCTTTTCAGGAAAATGTTTTGTTTACTCTTCTCTGTCTTTGTTCCTAATGAATGTCTCTGAACCGGCTACTCTAATATGTTTTTATCGGAAGATTTTGTGAGTTACTTACAATTTATGCGTCAACTTTAGTCTAGGAATTACAAAAGGAAGTCTTGATTGTACGTGAAACCGTGTACGCTCTTATACACAACTTTAATCGTGAGATATTCAAATACTAACCGGGTTCCATTTAAGAAATGCGGAACAAGATTATGAGAAATATTGTACTTTATTTATAGTTTTACGACAAATAATTACGTCAAATTCACGAATGTTTGTTCTTATATCGGGCACGATTCACGAAAATTTGCAGATTAATGTATTTGGGTTTTAGAGACTGAGTGAACTGCCTTGGTGAGAAATTTTTTGAAGTAAATTGACAAGTCAAATCCCTGTTGTATATTATGTATATACCTCGGACGAGGATAAGGGAAGTTGTTGCCAAGATCAGAGCTTTTGATACTCCTCCAGGGAGTTTTGCTAATCGTTTTCCGTAGAAAAGAAAATTGCAGGGCTTGATATTCTCACGAAAGGAGTTAAGAGAGCAGTTTGAGAAGTTTTCTTGTCCTTTTTTTTATAAAGTACTGCGTACTTGTTAAGAGAATCCTAGCCAACTGGTTGTGTACGTACGCGGACGAAGAGACGCGAATTTAGTCAAGGTGCTGTTCTGGCTCTCAAACTCTGACTGGTCTCGTAGTCCGGCTTCAACCCTTTATTTTAAATCTTTTTGGCTTCCTAATCCTAGCTCATTTTCAGCACATCACAGCACTCACGCTTCCACACGTACTCATGACCCGGTGCTCAAAATATTACTCCAGAAAATAATTTGCGTCTGTGTTAAATTGTTTATTTCAAAATGTTTTGAATTATTTATAAACGTAGATCTGAAGATTTGCCAATATTTGTTGATTTCGAATGATAGACTTCATCAACTGAAGAAATCAATGGAAAACTTGGCCTAGCTTTTCAAAAAAGAATCTGTTAGCCAAACCTGGGATAGCCAAAAAATCCAAGACATGCAATTTCGGGAGAATCATCATATTTAGAGTCCATGAAATCGGTCCGATCTCTCTCCGAAAATGACAGCTTAAGTTGCGTGCAGTTTATATGTATAGGGTAAATGCATACTAATAATCTTTAAATAATATGCACGTAATGAGCTGTCGTTTGTTAAAATATGTGCAAATAGGCCTTGATCGGAGTTCCAATTTCCTGAACTCTCGCGTAATTCATATTCCGATGGAAAATAGACTTTCCTCTAATTTCGGTATACATTAGGTTCAGCTGTAGTAGTGGGACATAAGTTATGGACCGCCTTTAAGCATCTGAGCACCGCACCGGTCTACTCATCCATGTCAAAAAATACAATGAAAAATATTATAACTACTCGAAACACATTCTTGACTTAAAAAAACAAATCAGCCATTTAAGGTAATGTAAACTTAGACAGTCGCGTTGACTTTTTATGAAGTTTTGTTCGGATCCTTTGAATGCGTTCCAGAATTCAGGCCTTGTGCAATGCGTGGAAAGTTTCACCTATACGTATGTGAATGTGATCAAATGATTCCAATCATTGGTTACGGAGAAACCGTCGAATTGTCGTAAACATCCTCTTGGAAAATTACTAGACAGTATGAAAAGTAAGATTGTAACATTGTCCCCAAGCAATTCTAGCAGAAGCTGATGCTAATTTTGCTAGCATAATTAGTATATTTTTCGTTCATCTTTGGAATATTCTAACCCGTCAAAATTTGCTTAAATGATTTTTGAAGACTGAATTTATTTGCTTTCTACTTCAAACCCAAGGAAGTACTATACTACATTATTTTGCTACTTTACTTCCTATCGGCATTCGTGCTAAAGTTCATACTTGTAGTTATCGGTAGTCACAATTCACCTACAAATGCTACATACTAATTATAATGAGGTTTATTTAGGACTTGTCAATTTCTTTACTAAATACGTGCTAGTGGCACGCGCACGCTACAATTAAATTACTAATAGGTTTCAGCAAACACGAAAATCTCTACACGTAATGCATAAAGTTCAGATGAAATAAAATGATAAAGACTAATCGACCGATTAACGACTCAACACTGAGTAAAACTTATTTATTTTAACCATATAATATTGTCGCTGTATAAAGTCAAATAAGTGTCTTTTGAATAGAATAGGAAGAACTATGAATTTGATGTTGGTCAAGTCAAGTCACTTTCTCTCTTGACTAAACTACTGTGTAAGAGGTGTGCTATATGGTAAGATGTTTGAAGTGGTAATTATGACTGAACACATCACAATTTGAGCATCATTGTAATAAGATCACAGATCACATAATTAAACTCCTTGATGAGGACTGTCCACTCCGTGTGAGTCGACACAGAGAGACTTCCTTCAATCCTTCAAACTGGACACTTTTGAAATTCACACTGCGCGGTATATCTGTAAGTGAAGTAATAGTTCCAATCCAAAAGCTTATGACGAGACTCCGACTGATTTCAAACTTGTATGATGGAACATGGACTCCTCTTCAGTAATAGGTAAACTATAACAGAAGAACCGGGAACCGGACAAGCAGCTCAAAATTACACTCGGTGAAAAATTAGCAAGTCCAAAGAAGTCCAATCCCAACGGGTACAAATTTACAAAATATAAAACAAAAAGAAACGAAATCTTCAAAAATAACTGTTAAATCTACGAATAACTTGAGAGGCAAAAATGACAGTTCTGTCGAATCAATCAAAATGATACACATTGAGATTAACTACATTGCGACTGCGACTGCTTTAGATTCCATGTGACATAATATACTAACTAAAATACTCAGATAATAAAACTAAAAAAAATTAAGGTGTATACAAGGAAAGAAGAGGAATAAATGAAGAGACATCGATTCGAATTTAAAAGTTTGAAACCGTTTAAGAAAAACCTATTAATTTGGGTTATACCTGATTGATTTGGGAATACCTCGGTACTACGGACGGGAAAACTAGACTTACCCAGCATTATGGTATTTTACACGGTAACTTTAACTTACCTCAGGCAGTTCGAGTTATTAGATTTTTTGGGGAGGAACGGTCTAAGTGCTGGAATGTACAGTCTTCAGAATGGCACATCCCTTGAAGCTCAAATGTACATAATGTAACTTCAGGATCGACTCTTACGACAATCGAAGGAGTAGAAGTATTAGTGGCAGTCGTATTTTCTTTGATTCCACGCGCTCTAAAGGAATAAAAATCAGAAACGGTATAGAATAATAGAATACAAGGACTAACTAGCCAAGCCAAAGCTTTTCCTAAGTGAGAGAGTTATAAAAAAACACACAGAGTTTATGATGAAGATACTAAACTAAACCTAGGAAAATTAATTAATAATGGAACTTACTCTTTATGCGGCAACAGCGTGAGATATGATTGAAAAGACGGTAGAAATGGCGTCTGAACTGGTTCGAGGTCTACCAATGTACCAATACAATTCCCAAAGTCGACTTTTGGTAGAAGGTACACCTCTTCTTCTCCTTCTCCAGGTGATGCTAGAGTCGTATGCTTCGTAAGCCAGGGATAAGGGTTCCGTTTTGAATTCGTCTGACTCACATTCGATTCTCTCGAGGTAGCCCCACTAGAACTCGCTGGTCTGCCAATACCTCGTCCGCGTCCAGGTCCACGACCACGACCACGGCCACGAGACCCTCGACGCCCACGCCCAAATCGACGGCCGGTATAGTCAGGTGTTGGGCCACCAGTCATAGAATCTACTTTCAAACAGTCAGCATGGGCCTGGATTTCTTTCAGTCTTGTTACCATTTCCACGGATCCACGCTCTGGAGGCTTATAACTTTTCCCATCTAGCTTAGTCCCGAATTCTCTGCACTCTTGTGACAACTTCTCACAGACTTCAAGATTTCCTTGAAGTTCTTTACATGACTCTGTAAATTCCGATATCATCCCCTGAACAGTGAGCTTGTTTAATCCCAATTCCTGTTCAGCCTTGAGTAATTTCTCTCGCATCTCTGCCACACGAGCAATCATGTTTCGGTAAATGGTCTTGTTGTCAGCGATCCTTCGAGCTTTCTCCATTAGTGTATTTGCGCTTTGAAGTGTTGTTGCCCTAAGGAAAAGTAAATTGAAGCGTTTTAGTAAAGTTCTTGGAAAGAATACAAATACAATTCATTTGTCACCTGGTGTTTAGGAGTTCATTTTCAGATTTGGCCAACTTCAGTTTAAGTGCAGATGTTTCCATCTTTCTCAAAAGTGCAGCCTTGATAAGTTTTTGTCGAAGATACATCTCTTGGCGTTCGTCAACCACATTGTTGTAAAGTGATCTAGGGGTGCTTGTGGAAGAAGTCGGTGACAGGACTGAAGTCGGTGTAGAAACATTGGGTATGATTGGTTCCTCTGTCGTCGTTGGTGACTTCTCCAGAATGGGAATACTCGTGCAGCTTTGAAGTAAGGTATCAATTTGACTATTTAACGCATCAATCTCGCGTTCCTCATTCTGGGTCACATTACTTGGACTTGGAGTCGAATCCACTAGCTGGCAGGAATTGTTCAGAGGAGTAGGATTTGAAATGACGGAATTTGTAATACATATGTCACTATTATCTGTTGATCTTGTTCTTGGTCCAGGTGTTTCTGGGTTGGTTAGAGTCTGGTCAACGATCACACACAAAGCCGCCTGAGTTCCGTTTTTTGTACTGTCAATAATCTCTTTTTCACTTCCTTGTGCAGAGGCGTTTTGAGTATTCAAAACTTGAGTATTAGAAGGGGTTGGCGTGGAATTCTTTGATGACTTCCTCGGTATCATTGCACTGGACTTGGTATTTGTAACTACCGCGGTGTTCTCTTTGGCAACAGAAGTCCCAGTCTTAGCTAGAAATCAAAATAGTTCAATGTTGTAATATGTAGAAACGAGTCCTTTGTATGGTTACTCCGACTAGCAGTGTAATCTCTCATTCCATATTTATTAAAAAATAACGATACGATTGCTATCACCCTCACGTCATTGGTTGTCTCATGAAAGTGTGCATGTGCAAGTAGGTATTAATAAAGATATTAGAGAACCAACCGCATCAGTTTGTAAAATGTAAGGTTCAAAATATCAGACTTATTCACATAACAGAGCTCCAGTATGACTATAAATAAAATGATAAAATTCCGGCTGAATACCATGCCTTAAATAATCTCAAGACTCATTTCGTATATTTTTGCTGTAGCTGGGCAATTTAAGTCAAGTCACAAACAGAAGTTGGCATACTGTACGCTGTCGTTCGCTTTGGATGCGATACGCGATGGCCGCCCGAACACCTAACGGGCGGCCATCGCGTACCGCAACCAAAGCGAACGTACAGTATGTTAATATATTTCCTAAGTCTTAGGGCAAACTGAGAAAAAAAACCTTTTTATTGAAAGCAGAAAAAAGGAAGCTAACTCACCTTGTCGCGAACTGGAAACCGAAATATTAACATTGTCTTTAGCTCGCTCGTACTCTACTATTTTCGTTTTCAGCAACGCGTATTCAGCCTGTTTGCTTGGAGGAAGATGTCTAACAACCTAGAACAATGGAAACAGTAGCTGCAATATTTTCCGAATAAGTTCATTCACTGCACAACTTACCGATGGAATCAGATCATGTGATGACTTCCTAGAAATTGTTTTACGTTGATTCAGAGCTTCAAGCTCAGCTGCTTTCCTCCTGTTTTCGTTCTCCAGGGCTACTCGTCGATAACCATCCTCTCGCGAGCTCTTCAAAAGTAGCCCCAATTGTTCTTCAAAATTGGCTGGACGCGGAATAGAACGGGACGTTGGACTACTATTAGTACTTGTACTACTTCCAGTAACAAGTTCAGCATTTCCATTCTGGCCTATTTCATTATTCGTAGTGGTTGGAGGAGACTTTGAAGCAGTTGTAACGCAAACAGGTTTAGAGGTCTTGTCGGTATTAAAACGAGTAATCCGTGATTCAATGGCCCGAGAATTTGGTGTACGTTCATCCCCAGAAGATGACGAGTCATTTTCCGTATTTATGATAACAGGTTGGATTCGCTTGTTCCGAATAGTTATTTGCAGGTTTCCGATACGAGAAAATCTCGCACAGGTGACGCTTCTCGAGACTAGAGGTCGCAGTGTTCTTCCTGAGACAAACCGATTATAATTTGCGGGACGAGACAGATCGGACTCCGAAACCGATGAGTGTGAATATGAATCGCCTACAGAATTTGTAAGTGTCGAAACTACTGATTGACGCCCCGGATTACTTGCCAAAGGACTCATAATCGGATGTGATGACGAATAGGACGATGATTGATTGGGAGTAGAGAGAACTCTCTTAGGTGCAGTTACAACGGAATTATTTGCTTCCGAAGGTTTTTTGGTAGTCTTGAGTCCACTAACAACTACCGTCCGTTTCTCTATTAAATCGCTCAACAATTTAGCTCGCATTTCATCCACCTCTGGGTCT
>JAQFYE010000731.1:0-30404 GCA_034694305.1 Protaphorura glebata | reverse complement strand
ACTGTATTTAAAATACAATTTTGACTGTATTTAAAATACTGTATTTTCAAAATACAAGTATTTTGCCCATCTATGTCTGATTATAAGTGTAGCCATTTTTTTAATCGTACAAAACTACTTTTTATCTCTGAAGGGTCGATTAATTAATTCCAGCATTTTCAGCAAATACAGTAGTACTAGTACATATACAAGTAAAAATAATCACAATAAAATATGAACAATTCAGAAAAGCATGGGACGGAGAAAAATCTGAAATCAGAGAATTGGTTTCAACAATGTGACGTCAATAAATTAGTAATCACTCACAAAGTATGTGTCAAAATCAAAATAATAAAATTACGAGAAATTGTTAACAATTATTTTCCTAATAAATTGGGAGGAAAACATTGGAAGATTTTGACCATTCCTTTTTAGAAATAGCGACGTGGTCAAAATGTATGCCAATCGGAAGAGGAGTCCAAAGTTCAAATCTAAAAGAGGGACGTATCAACGTCAACGCTCATCATTGAGAGACTTCTCATTGGTCGCCAAATTCGCGCATACGCTTACTGTGAATACTCCATCCCACGGCGAGGTCAATGATCGAAAGTATATAAAGAGAAAACTTGTCTCACATTTTCTCAATCAGTCTGTCAAGAAAATTGTAGGGAAACGTCGTCTTCTCCAAAGTTCTTTCACATTGTCTACTTTTGAGAGTGAAATTTTCGGAACGTCGTCGTATCGTAATCAGCATGGACATGGACAAACTAGACGCAATTTACAAGAGCGCCAGCCCTCGGAGTCCTGATCTTGAGGACGTCGCAGCAGGACCCATAATGGTACGTTCTATATTTTGTCAATCTTTTTTTTTGCATATTAGACTATTTTACCAAGTTGAGTAACGTCAGGCCTGGTACGGGACGCCAGGCAGATGTCATATTTCATAGGTACCCTTAGTAGTAGGACGGAAACGGTAGGCTGGAACAACGGTACATTAGGACTATAGAAAACAGTTCAGACCAGCGGTAATAGGTACCCCTCCTAGCCTTTTCGTACGTACGTACGCAATCACTGATAAAAATTCAATCAGATTATTATTCGTGAGAAAAATCGGGAAGATTGGAAGGACTGACAACCCACACGGTCAACGGTGTGTGTGACGAAGGACGACATTTGTCTAGTCACATACGCATTTTTATCCTCAAGGAAGGACACGTGGGCAGAGGTCATTCACCTTTTCAGAATTTCTGTTTTGTCTTGTTCTGAATTGCACGTGTGTTACAGGCTTTCTTGAGACATCGGGATATTTTAGAGTCAGGTCATAGGAATCTTGCAATGTTCTAGGATACGCTTGGATTGGTGAACTTTCTGTCGTAAGTCGCAGGTGATAGAGGAAATTAAGCTATGCCTATCCCACAGAAAAATAGGAACTTCTACGGTCATATGTTCCGGGAAAATTGCAATGACTTACACAATCGGGTTAAATATCATCATGGTATGTTCCAGGACAGAGGCAATTTTGAAGACTTCGACTTAATTGCCCTGGCACACATACATACACAGGTTATTGGTCAATTCTAGGTCACCTATTCGTCCCATACGACCAAAGAAAGTGGGAATTTAATGAATTCTAGAGTTGGTTAAATGTCGAAGGGAATGGGCAATTTAGAATACCCAGTCAGATCACATCCAAGGCTAAGCGATTTGCTTATGATATGTCCCGGGAAACGAGCAAATTCACAAAATTTCTATCCTGGGTCTCCGGGCTTACTTGTTACCTGCAACATGCTGGTATACGAAAATCAAGCGTAATAGTAAATCAAATCCTACTTGAAGTTATTTGGCTTAAATTAGTAACAAAAGTTATTAAATATTATAAGGATGTATTGGAGATTGAACCACGTTTAGGAAAATGACACCAATACTCACATAAACTGCAGGGATGATCATAACTTTAGACGGCTCTATCAAGCTTTACTTATTTTCGGCTGGATATTGCATAAAACGTTATTGTTCTCTTTTGTTTTCCATACAGACTAGTCCAGAGATTCGGATTGCCTTGTTTACGGCCTTTAATGCCCCAGCATCGACCAAAATTGAAATCGCTGAGAGAGAGAGAATGATGAATGAAGTGTTCGAAGAACAAGAAGGCCAAAGATCAAGAACCCGATTGTGCACTCCGCCCCCACCATCGAAGCTGAAAACTCCGCCACCACCTACGAAATTGTATACTCCGCTCCCACCTGCGAAATTGTGGAGAAATTTTTTCGGAACCCGGACACCGAACACTACATTGACTTTTGATTCGCCGCCGACACCTACAACTGAATCTGGATATCGGGAATCGGTCGGCATCGATATGGCAAAACAAAGGTTGAAGGAGAGACAATCAATAATTCAAAAAATGGGACGTCCAATATTCATCAAGAATAAAATTCCAATGCCAACCATCTCTCCAGTTCCATCACCCTATCATGGGATCTATGAATCTGAAAAGAAAAAAGTGGCAATATCCCCTGAGCGATATTTGGCTGAGATACCGTTAAAGGAGTCTCAAGAATTCCGGGAAAACGAAGAGAGCATGAAGGAGAATCAAGAAGTCAGTCCTAAGAAGAAAGTACCAAAGAAGTCACCGGCCGTTCTGAAAAACAGCCAAATCCTGAATAGCGAATTACCACCCTCCGTTTGCACTAAGATTGGCGTAGATGGTTCGAACTTATCTGGAATCTCCGAATCAGCGACCTCCAAAATTGACAATTCTTTATCTCCGTCAATTCTCGGAATTCAAGGAAATATCCCTAATAAAGTTGAGGATCTGCACGGCACTCCAACAGTCGTCGTTGTAAGTAAATTGCATTCGTATGATTATTAATGACTTTGACACTAAAATCAACATTTTGTTTACTACCACTAAGGTTGACAGTCCAAGCGGTGTTTCAGCGGTCGCGGTCGTCACCACCAAAATTGACGCCACGTCTTCTCATTAAAGGATCTCGAAAAGAAGAAGTTTATAAAAGTCCTTGATACAATTAGTTCTCCGTAAACCCAAACATGAAGATTCCCGACATCAAATCTTCACCAATCACAAACTTTTTTGGAATTATATCAATAATTGTAAAAAAAAAATACTAAAATTATGTCAATTATTGTAAAGAAAAAAGGTCAAGTTATGTCATTATGTAAAACATTGTCAAAGCTGAGCGTTAAGAATTTAATAATTTAGATAAAATTGTGTCAATATAAAATGTCTCCAAGAATTACGATACATTTACTAAAAACTAGTGAATCAATAATCATTCTTAAGTACCAAAACTTCTAAGAATTGGAAAATGTATTAAAAATTGTGTTTCTTGTTACAACTTTGGTCAGTGAGTTCATTTTTATTATCGAAACGTTTATAATGTACAAAAAGATAGGCATCTATGTTAGTCAGAAGTCAGAACTCCTCTATTAACGTGTGTGGTTTGAAATTTATTCATAATTCGAATGAAAATCTACAATGTCCATAAAATAATAATTAGTTAGCAACAATTTGTTTTCCTTTTTTTTTTGGTTTTTACAGTAATTTGTGTGAAATTAATTTAAAAAATGACGCTTGCATTGTTCGCAAAAATTGGTCTTGTATATACGAGAAATAAACAATGAAGAAGAATAAATTCATATTGTGTCTGCCATAAGGATCAAATCGCATCGACATGAACGACGTTCCGAATTTTTTTTGCATGATATTTACTAAACCTCAATAAAATTAATAAGAGTACCAGAAATTCCACTTCCAAATAATTACATTTTCAATGCTTTATTTGAATCAGTTCATTAATTAATAAAACACGTCACATTAGAGTTAATTAAGTACTAATAACAGATGGATAAAGAGTTCATTAAATTAATCCAGTCTGTACTGTTCCGTCCAGTATTCACTTTTCTGCCTTGCGCCGTGGTTTCGGTACAGGTCTCTGTGGTGGTTCCGGTTCCGGTCCACTCACGCTTCCAGCGGGTTGGGTGTCAAGATTTTGTCCAGATTCAGACTTTACTGGCTCCTCCCCCTCCGCGGATTTAACTCGACCCGCGAATTTCCGGGACCACCTTGTTGTTTTTCTTTTTGAGACTTCTGAAAAACCCTTGGTTGATTTTTGGACGGTCCTAGACTCCAGCCTGTTGCTCTGATTCTGGACACGAAATGTTCCTGAGCATCCCTGGCCTTCTGAAATGGATTGAAGTGAGGCTCAGGCTCTGGCTCGGGGTCAAATACTGGTACCGGAGCATTGGCGCAATAGTGACAAGCCTTCCATGACTCATGGTCAAGATGACTTTCCTTACATTTGGTTAGATTGTCGGAATCACGGGGCGTGGACGAAACAGCAACAGAGAGTTGGTTAAAATCTGGTAATGGCGATGGTACTACTGTCTGCTTCCCTACTGGAACTGGATCGGCTTCATCGTCGTTCACTGCTGGTCGACCACAAAAAGTACAGGAACCGTAGCTGAAATGGAAATAATGGTTCGCGGAGCATCGTATGAGTCCAAACGCACCTGAGTCATCCATCACTCTATCTACGCCTCGCCATTCGGAGTCGAATTCGACCGACTGCTCGTTGAAATTAAAAACATAAGTGCAGTTAATGGTTAGAATAATTATCGGTAAAAATAACTAAAAGTAAATAAGTAAATTCGGAAATTGAAATTTTAAAAATAAAAGAAAGCAGAGGCAGACAATAAAATATTCAGAAATACAAATGACCGAAATAGAAGAATTGCATAAAGAAAGAACTAAACTAAATATTCAAGTTTCAAAAGCCCAAACAAAAACATGAAAATGTGGCAAAAAATATTGTCGCTATAAGGAACTCACTTTTTCAGACTTCACAACTCTTTTTTTCATTTTTAGATCTCTAGGCTGCGCTGGCGGTTTTCCGTCACTGCTGTTATCTTTTGTTGCCACCGGACTGTCACACTTAGGTTTGTCCTGGTCAGAGCGACCAGACTCACGGTCTACGACCTTCGGAGTTGGAGTCGCAGGGCGTACCTTTCGAGGATCCAGCTGAGGGATGACGCCTGGAGGTGGAATAACTGCCCCTGGTGGATATTTTAATTCGCATTTGCATTCTGGACAATCCAGGCCATTCAAGAGATTATGGTGATGATTATTCTCACAAATCCATAACGCAGAGCGTGGCACTCGAGTAGGGACGTATTTCTCCGCCTTTCCATAATATATTTTAAAAGAAAAGTCATTAAATATTTTTGAACTTCAATTTGAAAAAATTAAATAATTAATTAGAATAGGACACTTACCATTATGATTGGCAAGAGATTCTTTATTTTATTTCCTTTGTTGTTTGTTAACTTTTTACACTTCGAAAATTGTTGAGCACTCTCACACGTCCTCACTCTTCGAACGCTCGCATCTAATAAAGTCGAACAACAGAAAAAGGCGAAGCTCCTTGACCACGAAATTTCATTCGTGTTGAAACGTTTTCGTAATTTCATATGCACAGAAACATAATTACGAAATGAAATGCACGGAGAAGCATAGGAAATGTGAAATATACATCAAAGTTGTTGGTCATTTCATATTGAAATTGAAACGCATTTTCTGTAACTTTCAATAGGTCGAAACTTGGTAAGATTACAAAATTTTCGAATTACTAAAATTGGACTCACATTGAAACTTGAAACATAATGTTGTAATTTTTATAGACCTGTTCAGATTACAAAAGTTTGAAATCAGTAGTGAATCTAAGAAATGGTTTTGTAAACTCTATAACTCGATTATACTTGAAACTTTCCAGCGCTATTTTTTACATATATTTCGGAAGCACTACTGAAATTTTTAGTTCTAAAAGTCTAAAATTTTCGACATTTCGAATAGACGACGATTAAAATGTTATATGACGCGTCACAGCCGGTTTCAGATTTTGACAAACAATATTTCAAAAAAATTATGGGAATCCTACGTGAAGATTTGTTTTGTTGAAGTTGAATTTTTTCAACTGACTTTTTGGCTGAAAATGTTAGACAAACAGCTCCTAATTGCTATTGTAATTAGCGCGCCGCGCTGTGAAATATTTCAACTTATTTGTTGCGTTTTATAACGTTGTTATAGAAATTGGATACCTAGGTCAAGGGCTGGTACCGCTGGCAGTTAGAAAAACCAGTGGAGAAAAAATTCATATCTAAAACGACTGCAGGCTGGGGGATGTTCTTGTTTTTTTTTTAGCCAGGATCTGAATCTGACTAAAATTACAAACCGTCTAATTTTTTGCGACACGTGCGTCCTCGCGATCGACTCCTTGACAACTGTATTTTTTTGGTTTGTTTATTTTCTTAGCGCGTTTTGTAGTTTGACCTCACTCAAATTTTTGTAATTTTGAAGTGACACTTTTAATTCGAGGAAATCAGTTGCACAGGTTGAGGAATCCTGCTGGTACAGTTTCTTAAGTTTTAGTATTTTGAAATGTACCAAAATTTCGAGTAGAGATTTTCTTGTGCGGGAATTAAAGCACATGAGAGATGGGCTCCCTGTTTTATATCAACGTTCCAATCCGGGAACATGAGATTGAACTCCGACAGAAGGAACAACATATCACCCTCAGCAAGGAGTTGGAAAATGTGTAAGTATTTATATACACGATGACGTCAGTCATGACGTCACACCTTTGCCCTAAGATTTACCTCTCGATGTACCGATTTCTTTTTCAAAATCCTTCGCTGTTGTTGAAGGCTCGATTACGATGGCTTCTTTAAATGGATTCTGTCAATTGAAATATTTTTCCTACTACTGGGGGTTTAGAGATGTACCGATATTCAGTTTACCGAATGCTGATTAGTTCGGCCGAATATCACTAAATACGGAATAAGATAAAGAATTTCAACATATTTCTGAATTTATTTCAGCAAACGGAAGTTGTCGCAGGCAGCCCGACAAAGCTTCACAGCCGATATCCCAAAACGAAATTCCATAGACCGACCAATTGGACGAAATGCATCTATAGACAATGTGAGCGATGTAATTTCCACTTCATCCCAATTGTCCCAAAGAGAATCTTTGCCAAGTGTCGAGTCGGACGTGGACATTTATGAAGGGACAGCGGATGGAGGGAAGAAAGTCAACATACTCGTCACCCAAAATACCATCGAAATTTTGGATAAAGGACAGGCCTCTTTTGGCCCTGTTATGAGTGGGCAGTCTGCGGGTGTTCCCATGAAAAAAAAGGATGAGGAGGACTTACAAATGGAAAACCTCATCAATAAAACTTTTCTTGAAAAGGTACATTTTTTGGAATTTTACATCGATTTCCTAGAAATATTAGTAATTTTGGGGCCAATCTGGGTAAGAAATCTGAAGATTTTAAAAAATGTTGGCACTTTTTTATTAAATGTCTAAAATCTGCTCTAAAATTACAGCATTTGGAAGAATGTTTGAGAAAATTTGTGATTTATGATGCCACCTGGGGGACGTCCATTGATAATAATTTTGCCCAAATATCGTTCACCGTCAATGCGGAGCGTTCTGAAGAAATTATCAATTTCATGCTTAACCTTGGGATCGGACTCAAGTATGAATCCACACTCAGGTAGATAATGGTATTATCTAGAATTTTTTTTAAATGTTTCCAAAAAATTATAAACATTTCCCTAAAAATTGGAAATTCTTCAGCGTCTGCTCCGCCATTGTGTACTACAATGAGAAACTAGAGGACAAAAAGAAGCAGGAAGCTCTGGAGACTGGTGGAGAGTCCGGGGGTGAAGGAGGTGACAAGTAAGGCCACAATTTAAATTTTGAAAATGAACAGATTTTTTAAAACAAATTAATATTTGCGAATTTTAATTTAGGAACACTTTTGGTTCAAAATTCATAGCGTCAATCAAGTCAAGATTGACCGTGGCTCAAGTCATCCAAACTGTCCAGAGCAATGCCATCATGACATTTGATTTCATTGTCCTCATTGTAGTCGCTGGGTAACTTTTATAATATTACTCAAAATTTTAAATTCAAATATATAGAATTTAAAAAAAAATACGAAAAACGAAAAATACGAAATAAATAAAATATGAAATTTTGAATCTCTTTTTTAATGTTCTTCTAGGATTATCGCAGGACTCGGGTTATTGGAAAACAGTTCCGTTAATTTAGTCGCCAGTATGTTGATTTCTCCGCTGATGGTAAGAAATGATATGAATATACAATTTCCAAAATTATACCTTTTCCATACAATTTCAGTTTTAAATTTTAATTTTCCTAAGTGTTTGCATAAAGTGCGTTAACCTTTAGAAAAGTTTTTGCTAATAATTTAGTTTTTCGACAAGTTTTTTGCAGATTTTAGTCGTCGTATATTTTTGAAAGAAAATTATTTTAATATTCAGAAGTATTTATTCTTCGACAAATTTCTACGACAATTTAGCCTTTTTCTCCGAAAAGGCTTTCCGATCAGCACAATTTCAAAAACTTCTCTCAATTTGGGTTCTTCAAAATTGTAATAATTTCTAAAAAGGAATTTTATGTTTCTATTTTTTTGTTTCAAAATTTTAATTTTATTAAAAAAATTTCAGGGTCCAATCATGGCTGGTTGCTTCGGAGCTGTTATCCGAGACTGGAAGTTAGTGAAGCTCGGGGTGATTAGTGAGATTGTTGGTTTAAGCCTTTGCTTATTAGTCGGATTTTTCTTTGGCGTCTGCGTCGCCTGGCATCCATTCGATGGTCCTTGGGCACAACTCGAGAAATGGCCAACTGATGAGATGGAGGGCAGGGCGAAGCTTCGAGGAATGGTCGTCGGTGTCTTCATTGCAATTCCATCCGGAGCCGGTGTCGCACTTTCAATTCTCGGTGGCAACGCCGGGTCTTTGGTTGGGGTCGCCATTTCAGCTTCACTTTTACCACCAGCAGTCAACGCCGTAAGTTTAGAATTTTCAAATAATTTAACAACTTCCTTACTAGGTAAGCCCGTACTTTGCAAACAGAAAATTGGAGTAGAATTTTGCAAGATTTGAGCCTCGCGTAAATTAAATTTTGACCACACCAGTGATGCGGGAGTGCTACGGTCACCATAAGCGTAGTGTCACCAGATTTGAAATAATGAATCAGATTTTATATTTTCATTTTTTTTTGAAAATATTTTACAGGGTCTGTTTTGGGGAATGGCGACTGTGATCTCCATAGAGGAGCAGATACACGGAAGAGATTCTTTCAAAGGATGTAATGATACAGTCGGACCGACGAATAGTAGTGATTATTACATGAAAAACCATAAAGTTGTCTACTGCCGAAACGTCCTTAATGAATATGGACTCATGGGTATTTGCAGTTTCGGTCTTACCATTTTAAACATCATCCTCATCCTCTTGACTGGAGCGATTGTTCTTAAGGTAATTTATTTAATGTCAATTACCACTCAGCTTATTTTAAGACAAAATGCGAAAATGCGAAAAACATCAATTTCCGTATTACTAGGGGTCTAACTATGGTTCACGTACAATTTGACATTTTTTCGAAAAATGTAGTGGGTTAACTTGTAACGACCTGAGTTTTTACAAGTAGCCCATCGTTGGTTTTCGGCCCCAAAACCGTTTACTTCTCTTCTATTGGCTTATCGAACATTTCAATAATTTTGCATTTAATTTTAGATCAAGGAAGTAGCGCCACACACGACTAGAAAAACAATGAATCGATTCTGGAAGGAAGACCTGAAAGCCATGAGAGATTACAACAAAGAACATGGTGCATTCAAGTAAGTCCTTCTCTACAAAGTCCCAAACAAAATTGGCTTCATTTTTGATAAGTTGTAGCGCTTGACCTGAACAACTTCTGTGAAGGTCATACACCGAGAAGTTTAGCCGTTTGGTCGATATAAACACATTGGCCAAATACACTTGAGGAATCTGTGACGCATTCATGACGTCACAAAGTATATTTAGTCCATGTATTTCGAACGGCCAAACGGTCGGACTTTTCGGGGTATGACCTTCACAAAAGTTGTTCCGGATATCAATGGCTCCAACATATAGGCGAATTCACAATACTTTTTCTGTGAAAGGTCAACATGTGTACTAAATTTGTCTATTTATTCCGAATTACAGTCAAGAAGCTCTATTCAATGAAATTAGCGGTGCGGAGAATTCCGCAGAACTAAAAATAAGATTATCACGTGATCACACTTACAATCAAGTCACACGGCGCAATGTTTTCGGGAATGGAATTGACATTCTAGAGGTAAATATACATTGATTCATGTACGAGGTGGTCCAGAAGTAGTACAACTGATAAAGTAATTCATAAAATTACACCACGAAGTTTTTTTTTAATTGAATTTGAATTTCTTAATTTCAGAACGCCGATCGAACGGCTTCTGTTATGAGTCGTGGTGACATAGAGGGAGGTGGTGGAGAATTCGGTACGAGCAGTCGAGAGCCATCTATACGTCCAAATGCTCATCATCATCATACCGCCAGTCCTGGTTTCTTCGGAAATATGTTCGGCTTCTTTGGTCATCGCGGAAGTGCTGAATCAGAAACGGTGTCTGAGATTGAGACTCCAGGTCCAGGCAGTCCCCGCATTGTGTCAGCTAAACCTTCGACTATGACAAGGAGACGCTGAAATCAGTATTCAAGACAAAATCCTCTGTCGGAGTCTTCTTCGTATCTCTTTAGTCAAATTATGTCTTCATGATTTTGTACGAAAAAAATATCAGGGTTTTAGTCCAAACTAAAACTAATAAATGCAAGGATTTGATTTAACACAAATTCCAATAGTTCATTTATTTAATTAATTAGCATATTGGGGATTCGCTACTCCAGTTTTGTCGTCCTGGGGGGTTCAATTCCTCCTTGCTTCGAATCAAATATTAAAAGAACACATTGACTTTCCTAAATTCTCAAACAAAACTGCTATGATGAAACGTATGTATGTTGAATCTGTACCTACGAAATAGTGAAGTGACGTATACACGAATAAATCGAGTATTTATGAGAATGCTAATTTAAATAAAAATTTCCAACTTGTGTAGTTTATTCAGACTAAAAATATTGCTAGAACAACTTTTACCCTGCATCATTAGTATGTCACAGTTACAGTTAAATTCGAAACACACTATACACGGAATAAAATTCACGGAATACATTTTCTGAAAAGTGTCCGTTCAATTTAACAATAATTTATCGTTATTGAATGACGTCATATTCTTTACTCTGCGAGGACATCTGGAAATGCTTTCCCTTCAGACTCGGCAGGATGAATTGCTTCTTGAAGGTCCGCAAATTTTGCTGTAGCATACGGTTTCAATTCAATGAATAAAAGCTCCATATCCAGAAATTCGTCCATTTGAGTGTCTATTTGGATATATAAAAATATATTAGTGAACTGGTCATATGGGACAACCTCTTTAGCAACCAAATGGGCTCCCCCTCTCTTACATGCTTAGCAAAAATATTAGATTAAAAGAACACCGAATAGTCATTATGGCAAAAAGTAGGTCTTTAGATTTGACCACACGTCATATGTGTGTCACGGATTCCTAATTCCTTTGACCCCACAACGTGCATTTAGCCCCTGTATTTCTAACAGCTAAACGGTTAGGCTTTTCAGAGCACAACCTTCACAAAAGTTGTTCAAAAAGTCAAATCCTACTACATATAAAACGTGCAGTCAAAAACAACCGCATAGTATTAAGGATTGTGCGATGTTGTTTGGGAGAGAATCTTAACCATATTCTATAAATGGAAGTGCCCGACGTTGCTAACTATAGGGCGACCGAAATACGGAGGATAAAAACGACGAGGAGTTTCAAAATCGTTTGACTTTGGTAATAAAAGCGTTCAAAACAAGTTAGAAATCAAGAAGAAATAATTATAATACAATTTTTCTCATTTGCTTTCTGTATAAGTTTTGGTTTGTCAATGCGGTGAAAGTTGGCTTTTACCAGTGGAGAAAGTTTTCAGGATGGGAATGGACAACTTTCACATTCATGAGATTATTAGGACACTGACTTTTTCTATTTAAAACAGTAATGATGATTTGGCAGGTGCATGTTAGGGCAATTGATTATGGGTAAGATTTTCATAAAAATGTATGTCTTAAGAATTTTTGGTAATCCCCTTGTTAGATACTAACTAAGCAGTAGAAAGAGTGGCGGATTGGTTAGACTTTCTGGTTAGAAAAGATTTGATTATGATACTCGTTGTACTCCAATAAAAATATAATTACGTTTCTTAACATAGGCTGGAGCCGAGAAAAGTGTTGCATCATGGCTGACTTTCAAGGAGTACAATTTCACGAATTCCATGTGTGCTAAAGCCTAGAATTCAGGAAAAAATCAATTGCAAACAATTTCAATATATTTATTTGTTTCACCAAAATTGTTTTACCTCCACAAGAATCATTGTCTCCACACTTGAGAGCATAGGTTGGACCATTTTACACAAATTCCTGACTCGAATGCTTGGATTTGTATTTAGACATCCAATCAGAGTTGAAAATACTTGAATTATAACTGGCCAGTTTACACAGCCAAGTGATGTGACCCATGGTCTCATGATCACTCTGAAAATCATTATAAAAAATGACAATTTCAATTTCCATATCGTAGGGACAAACGTCCCCACGTTTTCCGTAGATATTGGGTTTAGAGAAGGTTTCCCTATAAAAAAAAAATCTACCTTTCAGAGTAAATCAACCCCTGGTGGGTTGGTACAGGCATCGTCCACTTATGAGAATGACACGCTGCAACAAATCTGAAATAAATACAATTTATGAGTACACGATTTTAGATTAGATTAACAACTATATTAATCTTACCGTCGATACAAGACGCCAACCATGTAAACGTAATTAAAATTAACCAAATATTGAACTCCGACTGAAACGAATTCCCGGTCAAATTTTGTCTATTCAAAAAGATCGTCAAAAAATATAATAGTCCTACACAACTTTGAAAACTTTGATTAAGTGATACTTACCAGTAAATATGGAATAGATACCCCGACATCCTCAGTTAAGTCAATCACATCATAAAGACTAGCATACCGCCCCATCCCAGATATTTCTTTTGGGTCTAAAGTGGAGCTTATACAATTTGTTGGAACAGATCTATATACAAAATACAAATCTTATATAATTTTTGATCACACCCGAGTCGAAGTCAAATCTTAGCCAAAAAATCTCACTTTATGAGAAGATTTTGAAGGTACAAAATGTCTGACATAGGTGGAGGACCATTATATAAAAGATCATCAATTTTAGTTGAAAAAGTAACAGATATCTTTGGAAGATTCACACTAAAGAAATCCTTTTCAATCATTCTACTCTCAGCTTGAGTCGCATTAATTTTAGTCCTTAGTGTTCGTAACGTCTTATTCGAAATTCTCCCTTTTGCTCGGGATATTTCCGTCGTACCATCGTCATCATCAGCATTTTCTTCAATCTCCTGAAACAGATATGACAAACACATTAATAAAATTAAATAGTGGAAAGGTCCGTCACTGTCAGACATTTGAAACCTCAACGAATTTAAAAATGTTCAAACACAATCTTCCATATTTGTTATTATTATTCTTTATCAACATAATTGACAACTTTCCTACTAGGTAAGGTCATTTTGTATGAACATAAAAAGTGAAGGAGAAATTTGAAAAATTTGAAGCAACCGGCAAGTTTTCACATAGAAGTAATACTAAGGCTCCGTCGTGACGTCATTGCTGGTGACACTGGAGAAACAGTAAGCATAAGCTTAGTCTCACCAGTTTAGAAATAAACCAGAGTTTGTCCGTTCAGCTTATTCAGTAAGGAATCGCTATCTTGATTATTATTATTATTATTTACTTACGTCATCGAGAAGGTTAACATCGATTTTCGATGTCGTCAGTTTTCTAGTTCTTTTAGGTTTTTTCGGTAACTTCATAAGAGCCATTCTCAAGGACTCTGCAACTTTGGCAGCTTGAGCCTTATTCTTCTCCAACTTTTCTTTATCTTCGAACACTTCATTATCACTGTCGGAATCCTGACCAGTCACGATGTAATCTCCAGCCTCATCTTCATCCAAATCTGACAAATCTTCCGCGTCCGCGTCTCCAACTTCGCCTTCACCATAATCATCCCTATCTGGACCACCGATATCACACTCTGCGGTAGACCGCATTCTAGAACCTAACTTAGAATGAGTTTCCGTCCTCCTAATTTTCTTTATACGGTCTGAGGTTGAAGTTCCAGGCACAGAATTGCTTTCGTCGTCGTCGTCTTCTTCGGAGCTCACATTTTGTGAACATGGTAAAGAATCAGAGTTTAGAACTAACGTTCTTAGGGAACTTGAATTACTGTCACAATCATCGTCTGTTGGAACCACTCGTTTTCTCTTTTTACTAAAAATATCATTAAACTTTAATATGTCTTCTACCGTAGTTATTTTTCGTCTATTATCAGTTCTCTCAGGAATTGTTGAGATAATCCCGTCTTCAATAGGTGGATAATTTAAGTTTCTATCCGATTCACTACGTTCCATTTTAACAGGGACTGAAACTTCATGGAAACCCTCATTTTCTTCATGCTTTACCGTCCTTAGGTCGAGAGTCTTGCTCAGTTCCTCGTTGTCATTGTCAATTTCTTCTTCAATTCTTTCCCTTTTCACTTTAACCGCTCCCGGGACGAGGTATGGCTTAGCGTTTCTTTTTCGACTCTGGTGCCGACCAAGTTCAGCATTTACAGGCTCCACTACATGTGCTAATGGCTCCTTTGACTTCTTTGGGCTTAGCTCAAACTGCAACAAAATTAAACAGTTCTGTTACTATTTTTCACATTATATTAGTGTCTTTCGAGTTGACATTCCCCCTTAACGCCTGGTTGATCAACCTCCTATTTTCGTGGAGGAGAACAAGCTTCGCCTACCATTTGGTCTAAGAATGGAACCTCACGAACTGTAACACTCGGAAAATTCTGAAACATGGTCGAGCGGTCAATTAAAATATGCAGATTCCGAATATCACAATGAGCCATGCCACCATCGCGGTTTGGTCACGCGCGACGGGGTCAAACTCCAAAACCCCATGCTTTTAATGCATTGGAAAACAAGAGAGGGAGCTACCACTTAATGTATAGAGAAACCGTCCTCCGGTCTCTGTCATGCCTAATGCAAGAGCGGCCGGAGGACGGTTTCTCTCTCTTGTTTTCCAATGCGTTAAGGGCATGGGGTTTTGGAGTTTGACCCCGTCGCGTGTGGCCAAACCGCGATGGTGGCATGGCTCATTGTGATATTCGGAATCAGCATATTTTAATTGACCGCTCCACCATGTTTCAGAATTTTCCGAGTGTTACAGTTCGTGAGGTTCCATTGTAAGAGTGAACAAAAATATATTCACTGTTTGCCTGAGGAATGGAAACCTCAACACTACGTAGTAGTACTTAGCAAGGCTTCAGATACCACTATTCTAAAGATTACCAAACGTTATGCTATAACCTGCCCAGAAACATAGCCTGGAAGCATGTACGTTCATGGTAAAGCTTAAAGCAAAAATCAAGCACCGTACAAATGTCTTTTGCAGCTACAAAATGAATGTCTTTTGTTTGGGCTTTCCTTCCTTGACTAATGGAAATTTAAAGAAATCATGACCACATTGGAAAAAAGTCATGAATTTACGTAGTACTGTGTTCGAGAAACACTGATCGATTACTATTTTCTAACCAGCTCATTCTGGTGGACTGTTGTAATTATCTATCACAATTACTTAATATAAGTTCAATTTGTACAATAAAACTCACATCTTTGGAAGAAAGTGCAGAAAACAAATCCTGCCATTCTTCATTCACTGTGATTACAGATTCCGGTAATTCGATTCCAAAATTCATCTGAAAGTTTTAGACAACTTACACATTTATTTAAGTTCGCCATCGGCTCGACGTCTAAAATATACTATGAAGGTTGTGCAAAAAACTTACAAGCGTAATATGACAGTAAATATTATGCGTAAATTTATTTACCGCTTTCTTAATTGTGAAATCGGTTAAGACAAACAAGGCTGGAATACTCATGTCCTGAGTGCATTCAAATTTAGTCCCTACGCGGAGGTCTTGCAGGAGGTCATGGCACTGTCGAAAAATTGTTGTCGTCACGTGACTTTGTAATTTTCTCTTCATTCTAGAAAAAATTATCAAAAATAAGAATGCAATTCTCTCGAAGGCAAATATTACTATGATTTCTGACAAATAGTATCCAAGAAACACAAACGCAGATTACTAATGATACTAAAGGTACAGGTAGAAAACCAAATATTCATACCCAGCTGAAATTGTGAAACGATTCTCAGGTTTTGTTATCGTCGTGATAGTGAGACATCTTAAATTCTGAACAACAAAGTCTAAAACTTCATCCGTGATAGAATCCAAAAATGATGTTGCTTCGGACATAGTTTCTCCACTCAAAATAAGACTCAATAATGATGTTCTCGCCGTCCAAATATCTACTGAGAGTTTATCTCGTGGATCATCATTTCCATCCACGATTACTGGATCACGACCGCGCAATCTTAGGACACTTCAAAATCCAAAAATATTAAAGTAAAACCTTCATATCAAAATTGAAGCGCAAATAGAAATGTTCATCCGACTCTAACTAAGGCCGTTGGGATATACATTGCTATGAACCACGAATACGTCTACTTACGATATTCCACTAATGCCATCCACATCCGTAATTTGTTCTTTCCCATTATTTTTATTTTCAACGTAGAATTCGTCGCTAACTTGATACTCTTCAGTCACGGTGGCTTCGAAGTCTTCCAAACCTGCATCGTCATCGTCATCTGAATCACCGTCGGGTTGAACTTGGTCCAAATCTTGATACTCCGAGCTCGACATTTCTACCGGGATATCTTCGTCTAACTTGAATTTCGATGAACTATTTGTAAATAAATTCATCAAATAGTCGAATACTTTTGTGAGTGCATCCGTCGGAATGTCATAGAATATTTTCCCAGATCCATCCTGTGGTTCGTGCTGACTCTGTTATATACAAACACCATGCACTTACTTAAAATACTGGAAATACTGGCAAGTACTGTTGATATTGCTTACCAGTATTTCGGAGCGAAGTTCATGATCATCCAGAGCCGTATTCAAATAATAGCGGTATCGGGCGTAGAAACCTTTATTCTTCATCAGGAAATGAAGTCGTCGTCGAATGGACATTTGTGTTTTACAGCGTGACTCCTTCAAATAATTTATAATTCAAATATGCTATAATAAGTAATACTAATAGTTGTAAACGAGATCAATTAGAATTTACCTCAAGTCTCAAATGCATTATATCCCGAATTTGTGGAGCATTGAAAATGAAAACTCGGTCCAGATTGTAACGAGGAATAAAAATCACGCTTGAAATGAATAAACAAAGAACATGTCGATCTTCCTCTGGAGTCCAATCTCCTCGCCTAGTAAAAAATTCAAACAACATTTCAATTCTCAATTAGGAATAACAAATTTACTAAAAAAAATATCTTACAATCCTTTCATCCGTGACAGAGCTTGTTTGTCCACTTCATCGTAGTTGGGCTTCCAAAATAAAAAGAAATCTTATACATTTTACACTCATAACAGTATATTTAAATGCACCACCTATTTTCTCGTTATTTTTCGTTAACAAAATATCTACGTCAACAATGGTCAACTCTAGTTAAAAAAAATCGAGGCATTGTCTCCCTGAAAAATCGAACCCCCAACATAAAGAAGTGGTGAGGGCTACCCGTTCAACTAACGTAGCCGAAATAACACTGAAATTGCTTACCGTTCTTGGTTTTTTCTCAATGTCTACAGTTTCAACTGGAGTGGTACGCTTGCGATTTCTTGGGCCCCTGCGTCTAGGGTTAACAGTCGGAATTGCTTTTCTTTTCCTTGGACCTCGTTTTGCTTTCTCCTTCGTTATTCCAACGACAGGAGGAGGAGGCGCAATCGTTCTTCTTAATATACTAACCTTCTTTTGCCTTTGTTTCTTTTGCTCCTTGGTCAATTTCGTGGTTCGTACCACAGACTGGATCAGTGAGTCCACTGCTTTCACTAGCAACGGACTATCTGTTCAAAAATATCGTTTCTTATATCCGAAAACATTCATCACAATTGGCCAAAATTGAACTGCTTAGTTCTTAGTTGAATAGTTCCTAAACATGATTTCCGATTTTCAAGTAAAATTTAACTAAATACCACTAACGATAAGTTAATTGCAATGAGGAGGCGAAACGGCGTATCTTTTCTAAAATAATACAAAAAAGTACGAAAATCGCTAACTTTAATTTTCCGGGGACTAGGATCGGAATTCCACATGACTAATTTGAATTCCAATTGTTTTAGAATACCGTTCCCAAATTCGAATTCTCGTGTCAAATGTTCGAGAATTTGAATGGGCATTACTTTGAATTTCGATTAAAATTCCGAACTTAAGAATTTTGGTTATTTTCGGATTCAGATTTCAGTTATACTTGACAGCCCTCCTTAAAAGTCAAATATAGAAGCAATGCTCTCATTCTCATCGTCGTATCCTTTCCTGTGTGTACTTAAATTTTTTTTTTAGAAAAAAACAATGGTTTTCCAGTCTTTGGGCAAAAATCAGGTGAGCAAAACAGGTACGGATAAACAATAAGTGAATAATAACATGTAAACGTACTTTCTGTAATATCCCCAGGAGTGAATGCTGAGCAAACACGTGTTTGGCTACCGTTAGACACTGAAATCCTCCACACTTGAATTCTCTTGTCATTTTGAAGTTGTTTTAGAATACGGTACAAAGACCGACGGTCCACTTCTTCTTTTGACTTTAAAGTCGCCTCATGTCTACGAACACCCTATTTTAAATAACAAATTCCAATGTACTTATACATCTACTATATTTTTTGTTAGGCAAAGTAACGTACTTCATTTATGGTTTACTAAAAAAGAAGAATTGTTATTTCAAGAGGGAGAAAAATCTTATACGAATAATACACCAAACTTACTCGAAGAATTTGTTGAAAGCCCAGAATAAGTGTTTGCTTGTAAACCATTTCCAACATCAAATTTGCACGGTCCACATTTTTCATCGAATTGAATGTTGTATTATTCCTTCCAAGACTGAAAACAAGTCGAAAAATAAAATATCCGTCAGAACTGAATGACTTTGATTGATGCTATGCTGGCGCCTGTGACAAGAAAACCCTAGTAGTAGGATAAAACTTCTAAACCTAAGGCAGGCCTTAAACGGAAGTAAATATCAAAAATTTAAACAGATACATGATTTCCCATCTTGAATATTTCATTTTTAAACAAAATTTAAAAAAAAGCTTACGTTACTCTAACGTCAGCTGGCTCGAGCAGAACTCCCCATCCACCAGCTGTTTCGTATGAAAAAGACATATGTTCTGTCCCTTCAATTCGAATAAAATCATTTCCCTCTCCCTTCGAGAACCGAAGATGATGATCAATAATGTTTGATTCATTGTCGTCCATGTCAAGATTAGACTCATCATCCAGGTCATCTTCATCCGATGAATTAATCATTTCATCTACGTATTTAGCGGGCAACGTGGTTTCAGGGGTTATCGCTGGCACTTCGAACTGGGGAGGTGGTGGCCTACCCAGAGATTCCTTGGGTTTAATACTTTTACCGATTTCAGCGGTGGATAATTCTGTCGCAGTGACGACAGGACTGGGACCTTTTAATGTCATACGTTGAGGTGTAAGTGAACCATCCACCATAGCCCAATATGTGAACTCTTCATCTTCAGGCGCCGGTATAGCCTGTGAATATTTAAAAAGGAACAATTATTTTCCTTTAGGTTCAAGGTCATCATAACGTATAACCGGGTAACATCACAAACTAGTAGTCTTGGACACTAAAGCACAGAGAATAGAACTGATTAGCTCAGGTAAAACTGATCGGATGCGGGATGAACGTCGAGTCAGATATTATAACGGATATCTGATAATTTCTGGTGCATAATGATCAGATATGAATTATTAAATGTTCTGATAACAAATTCGAATCCTTAACTCCGACTTTGCTTCTAAACACAACCCGAAGAACTTTTTAAAAAGTCAACGCTCTGTTCCGTTCTCCATTTGATTAGCAAGTGGTAAGTGGAGAAATTCGAGTGAAAGTGATAAAGAAAACGATCAAACTGATCTTTTGTCTTAAATATTATTAGCTAAATATTTCACCAGAAATTGAATCTGCGCAACTTTATGGTCTCATGTCATCCAACTTAGAATCGGAATTCAGGTTAAATATGCTTAGGCTTAGAACTAAAAAATCAAACACACAAAGTACTCACAGGAGTGCCAACTAAGGCTGGCGGAAAGTTTTTCTCTGCTTCAGAGCCTAATTGTTGATAAATAGCATTGGCATTCTTGAATTTGAACCACACGTACCTGAAATAGAATAAATTGTTAAAAAATTGATAAATATGTATATGTAATCCAATAAAAGTAAAACAATACACAAATACAAAATACAAACCTGTGGACTTTTGTTCTCTTTATGTCTTCGAGGACGGTACTCACAAATTTGAGTCTAACCATGAACCGACATGTCGTCCTTGCATCTAAATTAGTAATATTCTCAGCCTCTGCAATTTCTCGAAGTGTTGAGCCTTTGGCTCCACTATTGATAACATGACAATGAGCTCGGTACGTCAGGGTAACTTGGGTGCTTAGATTTTCTGAAACATTAAAATAAATATGGAGTGAAAATTATTAGATAATTTTTAGAATTCTCCCTCACGCAATTTTCCCCAAAGCATTCCAGTACTTTTTTCAAATAGCTAACAGTAACAGTAATAGCTTCTTTCTCGAAACAAGCAGCCAAAGGGTTTAAATCATAAATACAATTTTTGGATTTTACTGATTTCCTGAGAAAAATTCTTCCCAGAAGCATTAGCAGAAATCTGAGCTAAAATACCCTTAAAAGTTATTCTGTACCAAATTGTTTGGGAAGAATTGTCAAGTTAAAATAATGTGGCGTGAAAATTACCCGCCCGAAAATATGCCTTATTTTCGAGTGCAGCTTGATCAATTTCAATCTCTTCTTTCTCTTCTAGTTTTTGCCGACAATATTGAGAAAAATTAATATCGGGTTTCTTCAGGATAATAACTTTCATAAATTTTCGTCGATAGGTTTCTTGCTTCACTGGATTCTTTTCCTTTTCCACAACCTCAGGGTGGAGTTCCGCATAACAGGCATCCTAAATTAATTAGTTAGTTACATTATATTTTTTCTCATCCGAAAACATGTTTATTAAAAATACGTATACGTACGGCTTGGCAAAATATTTCCGAGTACTCTGGAAGGAGAATAGTTTTAATCGTATGTTTCCCAAATATGTGTTTCATTTTAGCAGCTTCTTCTCGATAGTAAAGTCGTTGTTTCAAATAATCAAATGTCAACTTGATATTCTTGCTCATTACTGTTTCAATTGGAGCGTAGAACCTCGGGATGTGGAGAATTGATATTAAGGATGGAAACCTTCCTTCCCCGAATTTCATAGTGAATGACTGAAATAAATTTGTAAATATTGCATGAATTCATCCATAAAAATATATTATTCGGCTGATTTTGTGTGCAAAATTGGTTGGCTTTCTGATTCAAGGTAAAATAATTGCTAACCATTTCATTTGTAAAAGTAATATTCAAATTGTCCACTCACTTGTTTTGTTATAATCTTTTTCCTAAGGAGAAGCTTACGTTGATAAAATAGGGCCTTTGGGTCAATCTTTAGAACACCCAAACTAATTTTCCCTCTTGTTCCTTCTCCAGGATATCGAGCCCTAAAATATTCAAATATGAAATAAATAATGACGGATTATATTTATTTAAATTATAACTAACCTGGCCACACGCTCAATTATACAATACTGAATTATCGTCATATCTAAGTCAGACTCTATATCCGGAGGTAAAATAGCTTTCTCTCGAATGCTTTGGGAGGCAACGAACACAAGTCGATTTCCATAACTGAAAAAATTGAAGAAATTTGTTTACAACTGACGTTTATACTTAAAATTTTATGCGCGTTGATATAAGTTTACTTTGCGAATGCTTTAGTATAGTTGAAACGTCTAACAATATCAGTAATATTTGTTCTTCTCGTATAATCTGGACAAGACCCTCTGACGTGATTCTTTTTGTCATCAATTGGAGTATAAATGTAAATATCATCTTGTATATGCAACTGTGAAACAAAATAATTGAATTTAATTAATTTTCAAGAGCACTGAATCTTATCTTAATTATCTTAATTGATTCAGACTTACTGGCTCAACTAAATTTCCCCTTTCATCTTTATAATCATTTCTATTGTAAGCAGTCAAATCAGGTCGAGGATTTGGGAGTTCATAGACTTGAATTCCAGTAGATTTCTTAAGACTATACCAAATGTAATCCTTTGCTTGTTCGGATATCGTCATTGTGAATCCTGGTCGGTATTTAAGTCGTTCCCAAAGCCCTGTTCGTGTTCACATTAAAAAATATCATTATTAAAGGCCTCTGCAGCAGTTGACTGCAGCACGGGTCATCAGAGAAGAACGAAATCCTCCAATTAAAAGAATCTTCTGTGAGGTGACCAGAACCTTGTTTACCCGCGCAATTGAACCCCAATATGATGATACCTGTTGCGTTTGAAATCATCTAACATGCTTTTCAGAAGAAAAATATCATTTTTGTTTTCCAAGAGTCGAAGCGTTTCCTTTCGCTGTAGAAATCGGGCAAAAAGTCTTCACTGAAGAGGAGACGTGACTAAAAGTCGTCAGTAAAGCAAAAGCAGACCAAGAGCAATGAATGATGGCGACTTTTAGCACATTCTCCAAAAGCGGGGGTAAGGACGTTTAGCCCTGTTTATACTGTACTAATTTCAGATTTACCTTGTAGAGTAATTCCATCCAAGCCTTCAAGTGCTACTTCGTCAATTACGTCTCCAACTATGTCTAATGACCTGTGCACGGTTCTTCCCTCCAACCTTCTCATGTAATCCGCCGTTACTTGTCTGAGAATAAATAATACAAAACCAAATAAATATGATATTTAAATAGAGATGTACTGTCCATACCAGCTTAACCGTGAAAAAATCAAGGGCTGAAAAAGTTGTAAATCGACAACGTAACTATAAGGTAAGGTCATACTGCACTGTCCAAACAATAGAACTTGAGGAGGATTTCGCAAAATGTGTCACCAATATAAAAATTACAAACTCGGTTTTTTTGTTAGGACAGTATGACCTTACCTTATAGTTACGTTGTAAATTCACTGCTTTTTCAGCCCATGATTTTTCCACGGTTGACGGTTAAGCTGGTATGGACAGTAATATTTCGAGGGTAATGAAATCTAAAAAAAGTAATGTATTGAACTGTCAAAAAACGAAATCGGATTCTCGATTACGGGACCAAACAAAAAAATGAAAAATGTCAACATTTCCTAAGAGCACAATAATGCGGACTCAGAAAATAGTAGACATTTAGTAAAAGTACTGGCTTGACAAAAAGAATCCACGTACACAGTACATCAGATTGAACAAAGTTTAATCATTATAGTATGATATTTCTGAAAATTAAATATTATTATTATACTATTCGAACAGAATTTATTTAACATAATTCCAAGTATTTATTTATTTTCTAATTCTTTCTCTCCCAAAATAAGTCTGAAATGACTAACCTGATGTTAAAAGATGACCCTGGTCCAGATATGGGGTCATCAGTTGCAACTTCCTCAAGCTCACTGCATGACCCACCTGGTCTCGTCATTTTTAGTCACTGATTCACTGATTACATGTTTTTTTATATAATACTTTCTAAATAATAATAAGTTCAGAGGATTCCTGAATTTCGAACTCTCCCAAATCCCCGCCCTACTATCTCCCGCACATGCACAACACATGTAAAAAAATTCATTCAATTTCATTTCATTTTTTTTGAGACTGGAAGCCAAGGAAGAACATTTCAAAATTTCGTGTTTATTCCTTTATTCGCTTTTCAAAAGACAGCACACTGGACTGGAAATTAAAATCAGTGTAAAATTTAATGTGAAATGGCCCAATTTAAGTTTGTCATTATCGAAAATATGAAACTTTCACACAATAGCTAGGTTAAAATTATTATTTCAAGATTCGTGTCGACCATATTCACAGCGTCCATTTTATTCACAAAATTTGCTTTTAACGATTACCAACTTTCAATCGATAATTGTTTTAAGAGGTTCGATACAAACTATTTCGTCAGGCATTCGTCCATTGTTAGTGTCCCTTCTGGCTTCATTGTTTTGAATTCGGTAAAACTAGTCCCATGCGAAAAATTCCGGAGTTGATGAGGTTCGGCTTTATGAAAATTAAGGCCACAGCCACATAAGTTTAGTTTTCGAAATTTAGGAACAGGAAGACATTTTATTCAATTAATGAATGTTTTACAGGCATGAATAGTTAATTTCTGTAAAAGCTTCTACAATTTGTTTCCTTAGATTAATAATACCAGAAAGTACTTACGACAAACAGTAGTCTGTTGTATTTGACTGATTTTTAAATTTTTAGCGACTGATCTTCAGAACAACTTTTGTGCTGGTCGTATCTCGAATAGTGCGATCATTTGGGTGCTAAATAGAAATACATTGGTCAAGTACACTTTGTCACGTCAAGAATTCTAACGGATTCCTATGACCTCACAAAGTGTGGTTTGGTCAATGTTTGAGAGGCCAAATTGTTAAGTTTCTTGGGGTATGGTCTGCACAAAAGTTGTTCAGGAGATCAATAGTTACAATAATTAAAAAATCCAGCCGAATCCGACAGCCAACTTTATACCACCGGGTTCTTTACAAAATTTTGCATTCAGAATTAGGTCGAGGTGCGTTTGTATTTCGGTTTCGGTTTGAACTGGCATGTCGTCTGTTAAGAATGATTTGCAATTCTCTTTTCGATTCTTCAAAAGCCTGAATGAAGTCTGATTTTGATGGGAGGACTCCGTTCTGGTTGTGCTGATGAACCAATTTGTTCCGAATTGTCGCCAAATATCTCATCTTCTTCACCAGTGCCGGTGTAAGAGCAGATTGAACACTTGTAATTTTATCATGGAGTCCACGACCAGTGGCACCGAATTCCTTTTCCAGTAGAGATTCCAATTCAGTGGAGGCCTTGATTACCATCTCATAAACATTGTCAGAGTACGCGTGGGACGGTGACCTGGACCTTGACGTTCCCTGGGATCCTTGGGGTAGAGATTGTTCAGCTCCCATTTCTATAATTAATAAATAAATTAATATTAATAATTAGTTGAGGAACTTACGATTTATACGAACGATATACCAATTTCTTGTATACTCGGAAGACTGACTGGAAATACGCTAAGGGGTTCAGTTTTGATTAAACAAATTCGGATTAAGGATTGGGATTAGTCAATCCAGATTAATAACGTGACTAAGCATTAATTATTGAAAATACGTCATTCTTTTGAACAGTAATTGCATGAAATAATTAATAGTTTCTAACTCAATAAATATTACTTAAAGATGAAAGACATACTTCTTTACTCTCGGGCGAATTCAATACAGGAAAATATCACTGATGAGTCGATGAGTTCCAGGAAAAGGAATTTAAAGCGCTCGCAAAAGATACGCGTGGTCCAGTTTAATTCGGATTTGAGTGTTTGAAATTTCGTGGCGAGCGGAGCGCATTTGTAGATTATCAGAGATTGGGGTAATAAGGAAATTTGATATTTCACAATTCACGCGCATTGAACATCTCGATTGGAGCCATTAATCAGGATTACAGTAATTAATCACGGTTGGAGCCATTCGTACTGATTAATACTTATTAATCCTGACTAAGGATTATTATTGAAATCAGGAATGGATAACTGATTAATTTTAAATATGTGAAACCTTGGGATTTAAGGATTGGGATTGGTTAGTAGAATTTGGTCTGGCGAGGTTTGAGATTAAGGATTGATTAATCCTAATCCGGATTAATAATCTTTAATGCATAATGTGGATTACCCAGCTCTGATTGCAAAGCACATTTGTATACCAAAAATAGCGGGTTGGTTCACTTACCATTTTTCTCCAAATTGTTGTTCAATTTATTCAAGAGTGATAACCAAATACAAATTCGACAACTTAAATTAATTTTAACGACCACACGATAAATAGGAAAAATGAAATAATTCAAGGAAAATAGTAAAAATTGAATTCAGTCTCAATACGCAGTTTGTCCAAAATATATATCTGGTGTAATGACTAAATTGTAATGAGATTACATATTATGTCTCTAGTTGTTTGCACAAACTTCACTGCGTATAAAAAAGACAGGCCAGATACAAAATTAAGATTTTAGTCCATGTTAGCAGAAATAGACAAAATTTCACTGTATACAGATACTACAATTAGCCATGAGTTTGCATTTTTTGACCACACACTTACACTTAAACCTATACTGTAGATGAGCGGATATGTACATCCACCGTATAATCAAGATAAATGCTGGTAACTACGATAACCTTTAGAACTATATAAATCTCCACGTGACAAAATTCGATAAAAGAAAAGGGACGCTAGGACGCTACGTACATGTAGTGATAGTGACCACTCCGGATCCGATCTCACAATGAATGGGTAGGAAAACACTTGGAAGGGTATAGTGACCTCTGAAGCTCAATCTTGATAGGGTTACCGTATTACTGGTTGAGGAGAATGGAAGTTCGAATTATTGAGCTGACAAGTACTTGCTGCAATGAAGACGTCTTCATTTTTGACATTTTCCTGGAGTTTTCTAATACTTAATTGAAAATGAAGAATTCAATCGCAGAATTTTTTACAAAAATTGCGTGCACGTATTGTATACCGGCAGCTGCTAAATTAGTGGGTGCAATTTTGTAAAACATACTTCCAAACGGAACACAAGTATCGATGCTCTAATTCAATGGAGTCTTCAAGTTTATGCATAAGGTATTTTGGAGGAAGCCGGAGTAATAAGTTTAATTGAGCCATGCACATCTTGTTCACTTCGGCGGATGATCTACTATAGACCAGCCAAGTTCTATTAATTTGAAACAAATTTTAGGTCACTTCTACTTAATCTAAACCGATTATATCGACACTTAAGTCTAACTCTAGAAACATAATGGAATCACTGTAAATTCAAAAAAATGTGAATTTCCACCGGCCGTATTTATCAGTGGATGCATGCATAGAAAAATCCCCTATTGTGTAATTGGTCATTTTTGAAAATTTCCCGTTTTCTATTTGTTTAAATTCCTTCGCGTGACTTGAACGTTGTTCGATGACATTTTAGAATGCAATCCTTTCACGACCAATTCAGAATGTCAAGAATGTAAAATTATGCCATGTGAATCGAATCCGGACCTTTTCACAAGAAAATAATAATGGTCAAACTCAAAAGTTTAGAATCCCATGATTGGAAATTCGTCCGGTCAGGCTATTCGACATACTATTTTTTGTTTGTGAAAACTCAAACGTATCATTTACTCTCTGGGCACTTTATATGTGACCTTCCGGGTTAGTTTCTAGTCTAACTATTTTTTACTGCAATACTTTAACCCTGTTGTATGACTAAATTAAAAATACGCTTTTGAATAAAATATAATTGCGGCATATTCAATGACATCAGTTTTTTGTTTAATCGCCATTCTTTATTTACATTCTTAAAATATATCGGGCAATATGATTGATGATAAAAATAAAATGATATTACACTATTTGTCAATTTTGTATGTATTCTGAATTGTTGTTCGTCTGAATAGAAGAGATTTTCATGATGAACAACGATGATTATGAAGAAAAGTAGACCATAAATTAGTCTACTCCAAGTGACATAGTTGACAGGCACCATGGCCATGTCTTGGGTTAAGCCAACATATAAACCGTCGAAATTACGGCAGGTTTTTCAGAACATCAGCTCAGAAAGCAGCAAAACTCCTTCCGACTAATCCTTTGTTAGAGGTGAAGAAGTTGGCAAATTGAGAATTCCATCATCCAAAAATTCCGGCTGAAATAATATGAATGAAACAGGGGTAACATTTCAAAGCCAACAAATTAGTTAATTTGAACATTTCAATTTACGTCGTTCTTACATGCGATACTAGTCCGGGGATACTTGCAGCCGGTGAATGGAAGTCCAATTAATGATTGTAACCGCTCCAGCAGAAATTAATTAGAAATATTTGAATTTTTGAATAACTTTTCAGAAATTCTATATACACGTTCCAAACTTATTATAGTTAGTTCGGATTAGAAATCGAGGAAGATACATTTGTCCATCCGCTAGAGCGTGGAGTAAACTGGGAATTAATCAGCCTCGGTGTTAAAGAAAAATTTACGGAATCCAACAGAGTCAGCGATGAGAATGGGTTCCCACCTGGGGGGTTTGACTTTAGACACAATAACTAACTTCTTCTACGGCTATATTCAACAACTGATCGACTGGAAGTCGTCGCTTTTGTAAAAACCGAGATAGATTGGAAAACAGTATACACGAGTGCAGTGGATGAACCGCAAATTATCCATTGCGTTTGAAATCCAATCTTGAATGAAGTGTCAGAGTCCACGACATAGGTCATTGGGCAGTTCTCTCAGTTTCCGGGGTCTTTGAACTATATTTTTCTGGGCATATTCAATCTGATCAACATTCGAGTACTTGCTTTGAAAAACAACTAATTTCAAGGAATTGCAAATTATTTCTGAAGCCTCGTGCATGTGGTGAGTGCATGGTTTCCGGGTTAGTAAAACAGGTCACTATGCAATATTTTTATGTATTGTTCTGGTCATATTTATTCAAAATGAAGATTTTCATTTAAATATTTTAAATATTAATTTTGAATTAAAATTGTAATTCTTAATTTTGAATTAGAATCGTAATCCTATTTTTCAGATACAGTTAAATTCATGCACGTGAAACCGAAAATGTCATGATAACAATGACTGGCAACTGACATATCCTGCAATTAAAACTGAATTAAACGTGATAATTTGCAATTTATAAATTTGCAATGTAGAGGTTTCGCTTGGACGAATGGCAATATTTAGATAAAATTGGAAGAATCCATTCTTATATGCCGCCGTCGGCGGTCGGCATATTTTATGAATGCTAGTACTGGCGCAACCAGTACTGTACACAGAATATCCAGAGTAGATATCAAATTACATCAATTCGGACAAGTTTTTGTTTCTCGTTTTAGAATGGACAATATTTTGTTATATCTTTCTGCAGTTGTGGTCAAATTATCGTCAGCGTATTTGACTAAAAGTGTACTTGGTTTCCCGTCTCGTGAAAATCCCTTCCAACTTGGAAGAACAAAGTTCCCATAATCTAACAAAAGTTTCATCCACTGACTAGTTGGTAAGATGCAATCAGCACAAAAAAGCGTCTCACCATCACTTAAATATCCACCCCAAAATCCAAATGTACCAACTCCAAATATTACATGATCACAGTTTGCTAACACAGCTAAGTCCAATCCACCCTTATCTGGTCTTCCGTCCAAGAAACCGATTTTGAGAGCGTTCTTCACTGACTTAGTTAATGGTAAAAAATTTGACACACACCACTTGCTATCATCACTGGCAATTATAAAAATCACATTTTTGTATTTCTCTTGGAAATATCGCATGGCCCCGACATAGAATTCCAATGTTGGGAGTAAAATATTCACGCTCTTACTGTAACCTAAGTAATCCTGACGTCGGACATGAACACCAACCGTTAACACAGTATTATTCCCGAACAATTCTTTTACAATCTTGTTAATTGTTTCTTTAGACGTGTATGATATATTGTCCAGGAATTGGAATTCACCCAGAATTTCTGAGAGATAATCTTCAAAATGTTTCCAGGATTCCGGAAAGCCGGTATACATCACATGGCGGACAGTTACGTTCGTAGTGAACTCAATCGACGCATCATGATTTCGAGTGAGGGGTAATTCCGTCCAAGGTATGCATTTGAATTCGCTTGGACTCAAAATTGGCAGTGAAACTTTGAAATATTTGGAGAGATAATTTGACATAGATGGAGACATGAGTGCAGTTCGATTATTCTGTCTTGCGATTGCGTAGAGAACAGCGTAGGAAAACATCTGATTCCCGAGTCGTCCTAGGGAGCAGGATGTCAATATTAGCTCTGCCTTCGAGTTCAAACACAGTTCTGAACTTGTTGGCATTGTGGCAATGCTCGCTGTTCTGAAAATTGAAATTAGACAGTTACAGTCAACTCCCGTTATAAGACCCCTCATTATAAGACCAATCTCGCTTTAAGACCCGATTTTGGAACACTTGGTTGGTTCCAATGTTGAAGGGATAGGGAATTGACCGGTTATAAGACCCCCCGTTTTAAGACCCGCTTTTGGAGGCGGCGCTCTCGGCCAGCGCACTCTCTAAAAGACCAAACCTGGTTATAAGACCCACTTGGTCTTATAGAGCGGGCGCGCGAAC
>JAQFYE010000730.1:0-30438 GCA_034694305.1 Protaphorura glebata | reverse complement strand
AATGGGCTACGATTGAATGGAATTAATTCAAAACATACTTTAAAATCTGGTACACAAGTTTATACATAATTCAGATTGATATTTTTGTCTAAAACCCGACAATGCAATTTCTGCGTATTTGAATAGGTAATAATTATTCATCCACAATTATTGTGGAACATGCTTCCACGTCAGATACTGTTTTAACCGATTCAGGCTTCGATCATATCTGATCAGAGTTATCAGGGTGTGACTGGTTTATGAAATTACTTGCTGTAAACAAATTTCTCTACCATTTCAGACACATAAAGTATGGTCAAACGTGCATGTTTTTTTAATTGTTTCATTCAAAAAATTTGACATTACAGAAACAATGGCACTAAGAAGAAGTCTTGTCGATGACCAAATCAGTAAATTATCAAATTGGCGAAATCTGGAAGATGACGACCACATTGCACATATGTTACATATGTTATTACAATAACAAAACATGTTCATTTAAACTGCGTCATGTACCCATAGTCCTAGTCCAAATAATGTATCTCTCCTAGCTCTGGTTAGAGATTTGACAGCTGAATTTGCATTTCCCGAGTACCTGGACGCAAATTAATTAACAATTAATCAGATACTCTATTAACGTTATGACCAATTCGTACAAAATTGTACCATTCGAACAAGCCGGCGTAAAACCCCAAACCATGGTCATCGGGATCACAACGATCCCTTGCTTTCTTTACGTATGGCTCAGAATCACTCAACTTTCCACAATGAAGGGCACATTCAATGGCCCAAACAAGTGAACTGAACTGAAATGAATCGGATGAAGATCTGAAAATAAGGTTAAAATTCCTAAGTTGGAGGAATCATTTCAACGGTGAAAAACAAATTTTCTGAAACAACCACATATTGTCTATTCCAGGGAATCCCACCCTTCACATAGCCAAATTATGAGGAGCAGGCTGTACCAGTATGCTAAGACGGAATGGTTACCCACTTTGTACAAATTATTGGAACTAAATATTTATACTTCGATCGAACCCGGTCGCCTGCAAAGTTTGATCACGAGAATGGAGAATTTATTTGACTCAATAGATCTCGGCACAAATCTACCATTGTATATTAAATATTAAACCGAAAGTATACAGATAAATTAACATAGTCAGTATTGGTTTCCCAATGAATTCGTTCTAAGTACAATTTCAGTTATTTTGTTTCCGTTTCTTAAGTTCTGCCCATATTTAATGGCTAATTCGAGATACAATGAACAAGCAAGTGTGGCATGGGTTGTCATTTGCCAACCTTCTGATTTGGTTTCGTTTAGTCATTTATTGTTATCAGTAACATTCCTCACAACAATGCGAAACATTTATTTATGATTGAGTCTAATGAGCGAGAAGGACAGAGACTTACACTGATTTAATTGATTAAATCAGTATATTTGAAAATTACGGACATATTAGCGGAATCCTTCCTTCGAGTTGTGATAAAATGGACACGGATCAAACCTGTTATTAATTTGAACCGAATCGTTAGTTTTAATTTCGAATGGCTTCTAATTCATTAGGAAGGTTTAGACAGAAACCTATTTTGCTACAAGAACAAAAATCAAATTAAAATTAGCAATTCTAAATTACGATGTTAAAACAGAACAGCATAGCAGAACCACATTTAATTAGGATTAAGTAAATGAAGCAGTTTGATGTCTCTGATAAGACCACGTTCGCCACATTACGGGTCTCACTCTTGAACATATGAAGTAACTTTAGTCGTCATCAAAATTGGGACAACTTTTTCATTATCTGGCTATACCAAATTATAGAAGTTAAACTATTCGCTATGCTCATATTAACAGTATAAACTTAGAGTTAGACCCAACACGAATGCGTTTACCAAACTGAATTTCATCGCGGAAATGTATTTTTCCACGCCGTTAATTTGATATAAAGTATAACAATATAAATTGTAAATAGAAAACCGGGTACATTCGAATCGTTCAAATTATCCAACCATCGCCATTCCTCAAGTATCTTCAATTATTTCAGAAGTACGCAATCAAATAAATACCTGCAGATTTCTCTGCGGAAAATATTGGTAGACTTTCCGCTTGGCTTGGAGACGGTCACCCTAGAAGTAGGGAGACTCACAATGTATGTATAAGAAATGTTTTTCATGACACAAATGTGTATAAAGTTAAAAGTCACAATCTAAATGCCTCTTTAATTAAAAACTGTAGTCTAAGGATTGTCTGACCAAAGGTCGACCCGCGAGCATATTGATGATAGTATCGATTTCTGTGCATCCTCATGAAATATAAACATTTTTATTATTGAGAAACAAACTCGAACAAGACGAACTGTACAAACGTCACCGGTTCATGTGAAGCGCTCATGATATTCTAATTATGTTTGGAGTTCAAAGATATCATAATGGCGCATTTAATGCAGCTGGTCTTTCCTTAAGTTGAACAGAAATATATTTGGAGTTGTTTCATGTGTAGTTTAATTGAAATCGTACGAAACGAAGGATGAGTGAGAACTGGTGGCGGTCAATCATAATTTCTTTTACAATTACTCTCACGTCAGTACATGATTATAACTTTTTCCATACTTTCGGCTAATCCAAATCAGTTAAGACGTCTTCACCAGAATGGTCCTGAATACGACCCAGCCTGTGGCGTTGTTTTAAAGATAGAACTCCTTGTTTCAACTTTAACTAATATTTGTTCTGAATTTATTTGAAAAATGCATCTACCTTCCAACAATCTTCACAGCACTGAGTGTTTACCAAAATTGTATAGTTAGACATAATTCTAGATCTAGTTTTACCATCGCCACAAATTGTCGTGTCTAGTGAGGAACTTCGCAACGGTTTTCATAACCCATGAGGTGTGAAAAACATTTTGACCTATTGATCCCTAATAGTAGGCGAAAAGCAATTGATAAAAAGTTTTTCGAGTCTATATATCAGCACGCGTCTTCTCCCGGAGGGATTGAGTTCTCGTCGTAGAAATGTACATGGTAACATGTAATCAGCGATGGAGGTACGCATTTTTATTTTAAAAAATGAATAAACCATCATAGGATCGGCAAAATCAGTCCAAATATTTTTTTGTACATATTTTACTGATCCGATCACAAACCCCACACTGTGAAAGTGAACTGAACCTGACAAGCCAAGAGCGCATGTGAATCATATCATATCAAGGTTCAGCAATAATTCGGACTGGGTAACTTACTACTCAATGTAAACTAGGGATTAATATATTCCAAGCACAATCACCATTACAAAGTCCTTAAGGACACAATCGTCAGATCAAACCAGGGTGGCCATCCATTGCCTTACATTACATTTACCTGCACAAGATCTAATCGTCCCACGCATATCCAAAATTGACGGAGTTAAGTGCATAAACCTGTTCAACCGGAGATGAAAAACGGAATTCGTATCGATGGAATTGAATAGGAAAAAATCTAAATACTTCGTACAGGGTAGTTCATAAGTAAAATACAGGGTTGTTCATAAGTAAAATACAGGGTTGTTCATAAGTAAAATACAGTCCGAATTACTTTTCGTGTCAACTGTTAAAAATACGGAAGTGTGAATGAATGACGTCACAAATTTTGAGTACAAGACGTGGAGTTGTTAAAGCTTGCCTTACTTCCCATAAGAATTTTCATCCGCGAGTTAGCAAACATAAGTTTCACACAACTTTTTAATTTACTGGTGATTTATTTGAATCATAATATAATTGATTCGGAGTTTGAATTGAGCGCAGATTTGCTCCGTTCAGGATTAGACGCTCAAGAAGGATTTTCTTATAACCGTCCGCTGTCGTTATTTTTCATCCACCCTGTAAAATATCTCCAGACAGAATTACCGGTCTCTTCGTTCCCATCTGTGTACTATTTTGTAAAATGACATTCATTTGAAATAAAAGTTACACAAGTCACGTTCGCTCACAACCCGAACAACATCCCTTTCAGGAAGGAAACACCTTCTTTGTTCGACTAAAGGATGTTACATAGTAGTCTGTAATCTGAACAGCTTTTTCCTTTCGGCCTAAGTTTTTTATGTAACGAAATTGTAAGCATACTTTAAATAGTGGAAGAATACCGGTTGGGCTGACCTGCCGAACCATGAGTTAAAATTTCTCGATTAAAACATTAGTCTCAAAATTTTAAATTAAACACTTTTATTACATCCAGTTTTATATCAGCAAATTACTCCAGCTCGTGTGGTGGTGGCAACTAATCATACTTGCAGTCCCTGTCGCTTCGCTACACTGAAGATAAGATCCGAGTTGGGTTACGTTCAAGCCGTTTCGAAATGTAGAATAATGCACTAATAAAATTTAAGCTTTATCAAATTAATAAGGTGTCATTTTGGGAATTCGATAAAATAGGAACCGGGCTCCAAAGAAAAAGTGTCCAGACACTGGCGATTTCTTTAAATAGCTTCGGTACTCGAGACGTCTACTACTAGGGGTACCCATTCCACACGAGAATTGAAAGCCAATAGATTCATTATCAGAAACATACAAAGTAACTTAATCGTTATATTATAGATCAATGAAATCAATGTTTCTTTTTGAACAACAAGTTTGCAAAAAAATATTAGTTAACACCGTTCTGAAGAAGGGCAGCAATGAAAATGAAGAAAATTGTTGGAAAATTGGGAGTAATCATGGAGCGTCCGTTTCGTTATAATGAGAGAAAACAAATAGACCAGCTGTCACGGGATGAAGTCATCCGTTGATTTCTTTGACTTCAATAATCTAAAAAATAAAAACTCAGGTATTTAATGAAAACAAATGGCGTGATCTACAAATAAATTGAGTAAATTGGGGAATGGAATTGCAAAATTTTCATTGGATGGTAGAATTTGAACCGAGTTAACTAAAATATATGCGTACTTGGTAATTTATTACGTTCATGAGATTTTACTACTAGTCTTATCGTTCTAGAAGTTAAATTAACGTCGCTTGTTTGCCATCTCAGAGCAGGATTAGAAAAGATAATCTGGAATGCCAAACTTCTCCCAAAAATCTAAGGAACAAGATATTCGAAACTGTTCAATTTAAGAAAAAATCGCGCTTTGCACTAACTACATACATATTATAATTTTCCTGTATAACGATTTCTTATTACAACGAAGGACACCGCCACTCCGGAAAATCTGTATTAACGTCGTTATAGGTATTCTATTGGAAAGGTGCAGAAAGTTGTGCTTGTGAGTATTATAAATTATAAATTGAATACAACGCTTATGGGGATTCGGTCGTGGTACTAAAAATACCATAAACATTACGAAAAATCGTTTGTCGGTATATTCTATATTCTATGTACGAATTTCTTTATCAAATTGTCAACTAAAAAATCGGCACACTATTCCTTTGGTTGGAAAATTGAATAAATCATTTTATTGCTTAACTTAATCTTTGTCTTCGCTGGCAGATAATTTAAATAAATTTGTTCTTCTGTTAATATATTACAAAGTACGCAAAGTCCACACGTCGACGACGGCACAAAACATCTGATGTGTAAAGGTGTGGCCGCCGTACGTCCTCACAATTCGCTTGTCCTTTGTTGTCATCCACAACAATAGAACAGAATAGAGAACGACATTGTCGTCCTGCGGGGACCGAAAGCTTATGCTCAGAAGTTCATTCAAATACAGAGGAACAGAAACAGAATACTTGAAAGATCAGAAGTTAGAGATAAGATTGAACACAAAAGTGCCACTGTGAGATACAACCGAATTGTGGACATCGCGGCTGCGGTTCTTGGCAATGAAAGTGTGACAAGAAAGATGAACTTACGAGGGACAATATTCGCATGTAAAGTTTAGATTTTAGATGATGGAAAGGCCAGGAAAAATTTAGACTAAGAAAGTTAAAATTTTTGGCTATATTAGCTGGGTAAATCTCGCAGACCTGAACTGATATCTACGAGGTAACTCTTCTCTATAGAAGTTACTCTAGAGGCCAAATCGACCATATAATTTTCCCGAGAACTCTGTGGAAGAAGTACCGTGCGAACACCCAGCCGTACAAAGAATTGGGAAGTGGATGGACCAGGAATTAAACCCGGGACTGGAGAAAACGGGTGGGTGAATATTGCGAGACTCTCGTTTGGTAACCTCCAACAACAAAATTCCCGTGAGCGAATCGCAACTCGTCACAACTATTCGGGAGTTCAGTATTGGGATATTTGGTATTTGACCCTTGGCCCATTGTTTTAACTGCCATGTATACTGGGAAATTCCCTGCAAAATCCACCGGACTTGACTGTGGTTTGGTGGTAATTTAATTCTCGTAATGAAAGATCAAAAAAATATTACGTCACACTAAAAGTCCATGTTTGTAGGTAATGCAACAGAAATGGTTTCCGGTCAATTTAGATTTTACATCCGACTGCTGTCCGTTGTCAAATCCATATTGTCGTTCCATACTTCCCCCCTGTGTGGCAGACAAAGAGGTTTTTGGTCTTTTCATTGTTAGCAATCTGAGCCATTCTACATGAGAAAATAGGAATGTATGCTCGAATGAGCCTGGTGGAATTGAAGATTCATATCTGGAATTGCAGGCGAGGCGGCACACAGATAGACACTTTGAGTTGTCCTTGAAATCATCCGGAAATCATGTCCCTTGTAACCAAAAACTGTCTTTGTCATCAAATTCAGTGGTCATTTCAAAGCATCGACGCTGTCAAACATTTAGAAAAGTAGCGACGTGGCTTCAACTAAAACTCAGTTCTTCCACCATTCTTGGAACCTTTATGTGTATCTGGAATGTCTTACTAATGAGACGAATTTTTAATTGTAAGACAATCTCAATCGATCAATGTACGTGTGACTGCATTTCGTAGAGCCAAATATATATTTTCCCTCATTTCACTTTAAGTTTATTTGCACAGGATTTTTTTAAACGCAGAATTTGAACAAATTAAAAATTTCTGCCATGAATTCTTACTCGTTGAAGAATTGTGAAGAGTCAAATAGAAATGTTGCGTGTTTCGGACTTCTCGATAATCACTTAACTCTTCTTCGGAATTCAAACTATTCGACAAGATGCAGATAAATAAGATCGTATAGTTCTCGAGTTATTTAGAGAATTGTTGATTTGACAAAACTGGTTATATGTAATAAAACCTCCAAAGTGGCTAAGAAATCTCGATATCGCTTTAACGGATATCTGGAATTTGTAATAGATTTTTATGTTTTGATAACTAACTAATCTAAGGGTCAGATCAGAAAATTGTAAATAGATCCGTCCCGGGCGTACTTGTTCAATGCCAGATTTTTGCAAGTCCTCCCAAGTTTGTTATATCCGTAGACATCCGACATTTGTAGTACCTAATACTGGACGAATTTTATTTTTATAGAATATCAGATTCGAAATCAGGTTGGACGATTCTTGAACAAATACAAAGGATGGTATCAAAAATATTCGGATGAGATGCAAGTTCATAATCAAAACCTAATAAATATGATCATAACAAGAAACAGAAATTCCGTGAGGTTTCTCATCTGGAACAGCGACGACGTTTGAAAATTTGGCATGTATAGTGCTAATAACCAGAGAAAATAAGTTTCTGATCTCCAAACGAAATGAATGTTCAAAAGAGTGTTCAGAAATTACCCACGTAATCTCATGTTTTTTCAGCGTTTGTACAAACTTTGGATCAGGTTGGACGGTTTGGAGGATATTTGTTCTGACTTTGATAGGATCAGATATCTCATTGGATTCGGCTTACTTTTTGTCGTTTATCGGTTGGACATCTGACTGTTCTATAACGTACCTGACGAATATCATAGGACTGGCCATATTCTGTTTCCGATTATTTCATAGGACAACTTAAAATATTAGATTCTGCTACCGGACATACTCTGATCAGATGATTGCTTATCTAATTTTATCAGGGCTTACGTCATTTGTAAGTGAGTTCTGACTAAAATTCTCCGAGAATCTTATTAAACCATTAACGACAACAACGACGTCAACAAAACAGAAAAGTGTCGACGCGGCGTGAACAGAGATGTCTGATATGTTTGGATTGTGGGTATGATCTCTTCAGAAATAAAGGTTTAGATAGAAGTAATTCAGAAGTCTGTTTTTAATGTTTACATTAGGTAGATATGTAATATGTATTTTGACAGAACAGCCATTTTGATTAAGCCGTCCTTGAGATAATCTGAAAGCCAGCAATCAAAACTGAATAAATTCAGGAGTGTGCAGAACTGGCAGAACACGGAGGTTGTTGCATAGTTCGGTTTGATTCAACTTTAAAAATTTGTCGATTAGTGGAACGATTTATAGTCATTCTGGGAAAATTGTGAACAATCTGAACATAATATTAATATGAGTATTTTGAATTAGGTACCTGCTCGTTCACCGGCGCGTTCAAAATGTATTCAAAATTTTACAAAAGACAAACGGTAATATTTTTAGAAAGTAAATATTGTAGCTCCTAAACACTAAATTTCACGTGTTGGCATAACTAGGGTTCATATTCAGATTTACATATTTTACTAAAATGCTAATCACTTACACCCACAGACATACATACCGGACATTTTAAGTGCCTGCTCCTTCGTCTGCTGCTGGGTCAAAGATTCAGTAATTTTACTAATGGACAAAGATTTAAAAAAATTAAAAAAAAGGTTACACCCCCAAAAAGATTTCTTTCATAAGGCGTTAGTTTGATATAATCCTGCCGAATCATAAAGTGCAAGCAGGCCTATTTTTATAATATCATAATCATAATTATAGTTAATAAAATACACTTAAGTGTGTAAAACCACTCAAATTATAGTCCAACAATTTGCAAGATGATGTTCACTCCAAATGCTGTTAAGGAAGTATGTGCCTGAAGTTTACAGAGTTATTGGTCAATTTGATATCGTATATCGTCATTTGATAATTCACTTGCAAGCAGATTACTAAAAGATTAGTATAAAATCTTACAAATAAACACTCATCATCTCAATCTGCATTAAAAATCGGACAAAATTACTACGTGCTATAAAACTGGAATACGTCAAAGTGTGTTATCATAATCAATTAGATACATTGCGTCATTTTTGGAGGAAACCAGATGATGGTTAAAACCCGTAGTCTTCAAAGTGAAGATTACTCATGGCAGGCGGTTTAAGAACCATCAATATTTAAATAAATGCTTGTGATCACAGCGACCAGTGAGCCGTTCGTAGCTTAACGATACAGGGTGTCCACTGTCATTTCGCCGAATGGATGACGGACCCTTGTTGCCAAATTGGTTATTCCAAACTGTAATTTCTTGCTAACAATGATTGCAACTAGACAATGATTACTGCCTAGGCTACGTGGAAGGCAACCCAATCTCAACAAGAAATACAGTGACATTTTAAAATGCTATACAGTACATCAACTAATGTGTCATTGATCTTTTGAAAACATTGCAAACATTTTACGTGTTATGCGTAATGTCAGCTACCAGAAATGCACCGCACTGAAGTTTTACCTTATTTCAAATTTTTTAAAGTTTGTATTAATTTTAATATATCGAAACGGATACATAATTTGCCAGTAAGATCAAATTGCCAGAAATTTCAATTTTTTAATTTGATCGTATATTCTTTTAAACCAATTTTTATTCGGTCTCCGTTTTCCATCAAAAATTGCCAACGAGACACGGAATACAATTACAATTTATTTTTAGAATAGTTCCAACAACTCGAATCTCCACACTTAACGTTTACCTAGAATTACTTACGCATTCAAAATTTACATAATTCTAAATATTTATTTTTATCTGAATAACAATAATAATTAGTTTTAATATAAATGATTTTGTACCAGTGTAATGATTAGTGTCACCAATATTTTTTAGCAAAGAAATTTAGGTAACTACAAATCATATTCGTATTTAAAATAAGCGCGAAGAAATTTTTATAGCGAAGGAAAAAGGACGATGAAATCGAATACGTAAAGAATTTTTGGTCGTGTCGTGGTGTTAAATATATTGTCATAGCCCAGTTTTTGTAGCATCTGGGCTATTCGATGTAGATATTCTCGGCTCTGAGCTACTGAAGTTTGAAGACGGAATCGATGTTTCGAATTGATGTTTCGGAATCGATGTTTCGAATTGATGATTTTTCAGTCGGAATCGATGTCACTTACTGATAATTCAATGTTTCATTTTTTATGTTTATGTTGTGTAAGCTATGATTATTGATGGCTTAAATAAAATTACATCCAATCCAATCCAATCGAATCCAAAAGTTTGTCACGGGCCTTATTTACATATAGAATAGCGCACAAATTCCTCTCTTATTTTATTTCAAAGTGGTTTCTTTAATTTTGCGTAGACGCTATTTGAACAGCTAAATTCACAGAGAAGTGCTTAAACAACAAATGAATCCAGTTATGTAGGGTTCTATTGAATTTTGTAGAAACTCTTATTTAATTAGCATCATATCCAGAAATTCCGAAGTGGTTTAATCTCTACGAGTAAAGAATTTGGCTCCTATCAATCGATACTCTTGGGTTAATCTGGAATGATTTAATTTTGAATTCAAGTTACGGAAATTCTTTGCTGCCTTTCTATATTATACTATTATAAAAATTTTGCTACATCGCCCTTATACGGTTCGGCTCCGATATGCCGTTACAGAGAATTTGGATTTTAATCCGAAAATCTAATAGGGTTGTGGTTGATCAACGAAAAGTTAATCTGGGAATATATGTGAAATAGGCTGAAATGGACAAATGAAGGAAATTCCAGATACAAAAAATAGAAAACAGTTTTCGTCATTCTATGGAGGGGAGAAACTTAATAAAGAATTCGGTTTAATTATATCGGTCAAAACCTCTCTTTAACGAACGGCTAGAGAATATTTTCTCAACCCGTACGTTTCCAAAAGAAATTATCTTAAAACAAGGCAGTAGTGTTGTTGTCGAGGGTAGTTCTCTTGAATTCTGAATTCTGTGGACGAAGTTGAGGTAGAAGTAAATGGAACATAATATATAAGTGCAGATTGGAGCGATTGTGAGAGTCCCGACCTTGTGTCTCTGGCATAGTCAAATCTTGCAGCCAAGGCAGGAGGTCAAATTCCCTTGAATTTTCACCAGGATCAATTTTAAGGGGTTGATCTTTTCCTATACTTTCGTTACAACAAATTTCAAGATTTGTCAGAAATCATCAGATATTACAACCGAAATATTTAATTCTGGAGCCGATTCAATTGAAATGAGAATTGTCAAATAGAAGCCACAAATTAATAGTTACCATTTGCATTTCTGTTGGATGGTTCATTGGTAAAATATCGTGCGCCAGGATAGCGTAAAAGTACTGGGGTCCCATCTGCAACCTGTTGGGACGGGGTTCGAATCCATGATCCTACATAGTATCAGTCCAATTTTTCCTATACTCTCTGTGACCTTTTTAACTTCACTGCGAAGGGTTTGTTCCCATGTTCGCTTTCATAAATCAGTAAAGTACCCTAATGGGAAAGGAACATCGAATACCACGACGATTCCCAACGATGACGAAAAGACACTTGGTGTAAGGTGGTGATAACGCAGTAATGCATTAGTCAATACGAGGTGAATTATGAACTTCCACATACATATATGTATAGCTGGGTAGGGGTCTCTTTGCATTCTAAAATAAGAGGCTAAGCCATCACTTGACAAATAATGTGTGATACCTGAATTCAGCTAGATAATAAGTCCAGAGTACAACCCTGAATTGGAAAATCGTTTACCTATTCCTTCGACTGTTTCTATCAATTACTTTTTATTCTGTAATTTTACTCAAAGTCATTTTTGCAGGTACATGCCGTTCTGCCAATCCCGGTTTCATAATTAATTTATTGAATTAAATATTAGCTGTATAGCAGAACCAAGCAAGAAATGTCGATCCAAGGCAGATCACTTTCACTTCGAGTCCTCAAAGCAAATATAAAATAAAATCACTACGGCGATTTCCGTTGGTTCTTCAGATTAAAGTAATGTTTGTGTGTATTTATTTGGATTCAGAATTGAATTGAGGAGGGCTGAGATGAATTATAAATTAGATCAGTCTAACCCTTTTTGAATCCCAATCGGGTCAAGTGCACTTAACTCGTCTTGGGAGGTCTGACTAGACCTATAAATTGCAGTCACACTTTACTACAAGATCAACCAGTAGCTTGGATTGAATTCCTTACAAGTATATTTTATATGCTAACTCATAATTCAACTCTGTCTACGACACGACCACAACCTACGTACTCGCTAAGGCTTAATTAATCCATTTCCTTTCGTTTAGTGAGATGAGAAAAAATGTAATTGAGTATAATATCAAGAGTCGGTCTTTTTAATCAAAGAAAACTTCCCAGACCTGAATTTAACCAAAATGACTTTGATGAGAATGAGAATGGGAATAGACCATACTCGGAATTAACTGCGAACTCATCCTCCTACCGAATACCAGACTTGAAATGCAAAGTTTATTCCCATTTTTATAGAATGTCTCTAATATTTACATGACAGCCATACCATTCTAATAGGACCACCTTCGAATTCCCATTTTCGAGGTTGTCCGATTTGGCAGGACATTTTATTTTACATTCCGCATCTACGGAGTAAACTCTATCCAAAATAATTGGTCTTATTCGGAGAATGGTTCCTTCAAGTGGTGATTCCACATCGCAGGAGTGATCGGCAATAAGTCAGGCTCAACATTACCTGCATCAGAGTCTGCAAATAAGAATCTGGCATTCATCATCTGCAATTTTCATACCCAGAGTGTTGAGCTTCCATCGCAAAATTCATTGCGGAGCATTGCATCCTACATGGAATCTCTACTTTGCGAAGTGAAACCATTTCAGACGTACAACTGCAAAATTATTTCAAATACTTTGACATGCAGGAATGCCATTTAATGAGTTGTTTTTGTAGAATATCCTGGAAGAGAATATTAAAGTTACACCGCGAACATTTTTAATATTGCAGATTTTAATAATTCCATGACCATATAGTTTTTGTATATTTTTGACAAACTTTGTGTTTAAAGATCATTCAATTTTATTGGACACTGGATATTAATCCGTACTGAAAATCATTTAATATTATTTATCATAAGAGCTTCTCAACTTGTGTGCCCTTGGGTTCTGACCCTCATAAGATTTGTCGCCGGACGATTGCTGCGCCACAACAATCAGAAAAGTCTCATTCCGCCTCCAGACTATGACCTGTCGTATTTATTTTATGTAATGATTTATAATGAATTTTTTTTGGGGTCTTTAATTGTGCGAAAGTACATAGAAATGAAAATTCTTACTTGAAAAGATACATTGCTTTTGAGAAAACTATAAACCATTTCTCTCAGATGCTCCAAACGGGAATTTTTACTTAATGCTAATCGTAATAGGAGAATTAGGAAAACTGAATAATTTAAATAACTTAAAATTCCTGAAGATCCCTCTTTTAAGCACTGTGTTCGCTATCCATATCTCATTCGCCATCATATTTCAAAATTACTGAATTTTCAAACGTTCAAGATAATTTTTATAATAATAAATCCGTTTTCTTTTCATTTTTCATTTATAGTGTGAGCGGGTTCGTAAATCATGTCGAAACAAAATTCCCGCACCTGCTTTGGGCTTCTTTTTAATGTAACTGAATTGTGGAAATGTTGTGGCCATTGCTCTAAACACCTCGTATCAAATTAATTAAAGTAATTCTGTTTACTGGCAAAAAATGATAGATTTTGTGCATTTTCAAATAAATTTTTGTTCCCCGGGCCACTGGTAGCGATGATATCTATAGAAGTTTGGAATTGTAAAATGTAAAGTTTAAAATGCTCAATTGGCAAGAAACTTTAAAAACTTGAATGCCTAATTCCAGTGGAAACTCTTAATCTTGGAAATAACACACAATAATGGATAGATAGATAAAGTGTATTAGCTTTGTAGACTCGTTAAATTCAGGTTTCAATCACGTGGTTGTCAGTTTACCACGAAAAGACTTCAATGAGCAAAATTCTGTGTCAAACAAACCAAGAGGCAAGAAAAGGATTCCAAATTGCTTTTAAATTGAATTAGCTCTCGTGTGCTTGTCAACATAATAGTAGTGACTGACTGGTAAATAAACCTTGCGCAATTCGACAGAAATCACATACACGTAGAATGTAATTTCGGCTCAACTGTTGGTAATAATTAATTCTGTGAGTACGTACAAAAGTACAGGCACTGCGTACTTCCCTGGCTTCATTTGCCTTGGTATTGTGTGAATTTTCTAAAGGGCATACGGATCGTAGATCGTGGGAGGTGTAAAGTTACAAATTGGAAATTATAGTCCGTCTAGACTGGTCGTCTGGAATTGTTAATTAAAACTTATTTCCAATCTCAAAATCGAAAACATCTGTACAACAATTCGTACCATATGCAAATCGAATCCTTTTGTCAACAAACATTCCTGAAACTCACATCAAAACAAATTTAATGGGTTGAGATCGTAATTTAGCCTGAACTCCTATCTCGGTAGTCTCAATTTCAAATATCAATAACAATTCAGTCCACTTACGAATTGCGTCAACATGTCGTAATTTAATTTCAAATACATTCAAAAAATCGTTAAGATAGTTCGGTACTTTCTGACTGCAATGTCGTTAAAATTCAATTCTTTCTTTTTTAAATAAAGTATTTTTTTTGTATTTCGGTAAGATTTCATTTGGTTAGGTTCTGGCTGTACTAAACTATTCACACTTTGCGTGCCTATCTAATTTCTTAACAGAATTCTTATTATACAAATTTATCCATAGTTTGGAAGTATGCGACCTCTTTAAATGGTTGAGCAAAATATTAAAGCTGTCATCTCTGATTCTATACCTAAATTTGGAGAGTTTTTGAGAAACTGATATTTTGTTGACTGCATGAGCTATTATATATTTAACACAGAATAGACAGAAAATATATTGTCCTTCCTATAGTACATGCTTCAAGTTCAACAGGTCAATGATTAGAATACTTGGCAGGCAGGACGTTCTCTAGAGCTCTCTACGAAATGCATATCTCACTTTAATCCAGGAACTTTGAACACGAATTGGATGGTCCTGGTTGAATTATACCCAGTTATCAAACTTTATTGTGTGGTCATCGATATTCTTATTTGAAATCCCGTTCCAAGCAATATATGAAAGTACATTTTATATTTTAGTCAATTTAGTTAATCAGCTCGTGCCATCGGACATCAAACAGTGAGTGTGTTGCATAAATTGCCGAAAACTATTGCGTTTTGAAGGTGGGTATCCCTGAATCGAAATCATATTTTGAAGAATATTTCCGGGTCAGGTGCCCTGAAGTGCTTAGTTGAGATTTTCTGACAATTCGTCAAGAAACCCACTGAATTTTGGATACGGGTATACTAGAAATATTTTGGCAGTGTAGTGGAACGTGGATCGGGCGGCTAGAGAGAAAGTCAGTAGTTCTTGAATACGACATTCACAGCCACTGTGTGGGAACAGGGCAGCTAAAGTTGATAATTTGACTACCATAGCGGGCTCAATTTGCCAGTTTAATTGAAATTAAGAAGTTGCAAATTTGAATATTCTAACTACATTGATTATCAGCCCCAATTTCACCTCTGATTTAAAGTGTTTCAATTTAACCGAATACTAACTTCATCGCCTTGTTTATTTTAATTTTATTTGCATTTGAAAATTCATCCCAAAAGTTTGAAGATTCACTCGTAACAATTTCTAACAGAGTAAGTAGTGTTTTTTTGTTGAGGGAAGTTTTACTTAATCTTATGTATATCGTAAGTTTTGGCTTGAAGTTTAATAACAGTTTTTAAAGTTAATCGAAATACTTTATTGTTATTCGTAATATAAATGCAATTTTAATGACACTTAAATTGACGAATCTAATTATGGCTTTGATTGTTTTCACGTTTAATGGAGTAATCGGCATGTTTGCAGCAAAATTGCCTTTAATCAATCAAGCTTCCGGAAGCAGTTTGCTTCTTCTTCAGGATAGAGACAAAATTCTGGACAAATTTTACGATATTCAAATTGGTCAGTTGTTTTTTTATTGATACATTCAGTCTAAAATATAGGAATTGTTTAAGACCAATTTGATGAAAGTTTTAGTTACAGCAATCAAAACTTCGAGAGTTAATTAAACTGCATCACAATCATAGAAATATTTTAATTTTAATTAAAAGAAATGATATACCTAAGCAACAAGTGATTTGACGTTTATTGGCACAATTCGTTAGCGAGAAGGTTCTTTCAATTTCTGACTACAATATCCATAACAGTGTTATTTCTAGTTTCAGCTCCGGTTTAATATCCTAGTGATATACTTATTATAAACTTCCTTACCGTAGTTCGCTCTTGGATATCTGCCTTTAGCTATTCAGTGGCATTGGCAGGTACTCACTATAGGCACAGTAGTACTTCCTGGCTAGGGTGGAAGCACAACCGTAGTTCTCCTCGAGTCGCAGTGGCGCCTGTCGCCTAGGCTAGGAGTACTAACGTGGTACTTCATGCCTATGATTATAATCGGAGTACTGCTGCAGTAGTAATTTTTTAAGCCAGTGTAGATAGGGCAGTGCAATGAATATCCGATTCTTCCATACTACAGTAGCAACTTTGGTAATATTCCCGGCCTAGCCAGGAAGTACTGCGGTAGTGCTCTGCGAATGTAGTACTCACATACCACTAGACCGGTACATGAATTTGATTTTAATCGTGTGCTTCTAATTTTCATTCATGCCTGGAAATTCGGTGGTTTTGTATGCTGGTTGATTGCCTTACATTCTGGGCGAATTAAATGCTAACCCGACTTTCACAACTTTTCAAAGTGAACCAGGAGAAATTGACCATTTTCCATAATATACCTTAGAAAGTTGAGTACGAGTCCAGTTCTACATGGAAGTGAAAGTAAACCAGAAGTGAAACAAAAGCGATAAAGCGACAGTGAAATATCGTCAAGACGTTAATAATTAACAAGCATTCCATACAAAGATAAAATCAGCCATTGTTTGTATTCCTTGGCCCAAAGGCCAAAGTTCTCCCGATTAAGATAGAAAACACCTCATTTGCATTTTTATTGTCGTCGAATGTCGATGTCTGACTCTGGAAGGAAGGAAATGTCTAATGGGGTAAACAGTGTTGAGAGCCCATTTCACTTCATTACGATTGAATGGCTTTTTCCTTTATTTACATGAAGATCGCTTTCTCCACTCTATGTTACAGAGAACAAGTGAAATGTTATGGAGTAAATGGTTTCGTCATTTGAATTGTCAATTGCTCATTGAATATGCATAACCCACTTTCATCTGCCAATTCTCCAACTCGGGTTGTGGAAGTCAGGAGAGCGCAGGTGGCCGTTCTTCACAACACATCTGTGGTGTCCACAAGGAACAGACCAGAATAGATAGATTTTTTTTTAGGTTTTTTATACTTTTTTCCAAGAGGGTGTTTGTGACTTGAAGTCACTCAGCACATACTTGAACAAAAAGATTTCGTCATTAATTGTCTATACTGGCATATTTGACATGTTTCCTGCAACACCACCATGTTTTTGCAGTTAGTCAAACGAAGTCGTTATGTTATGAACCTATCACATTCACTGGCTTCCTTCCTCGCACTCCAATTGATTCTGTGGTCCTAGAATGTCTTTTCCTCGACTGTTTCGGGAAAAGTTGGAACACTCGATTAGAAATTGAATTTTTGATGATATACTGAGGTCTCGAATTTTGGGTGACCTTAAATTCTCCACAAGGATAACAAAAGACTTCTTTAATTTGGTTAATTTCTGATGATTTTAGACTTCTAAAAAGATCTGCAGAAAGGTTTGTTACCAACGAAGGGAACACCTATATAATAATTTTTTCCTAGTGTCGTAATTACGGAAATGAGAACGGCGTGGAGAGATACAATAATTTTCCTCGTTGCCGTCAGTGACATGAATTTAAAATGGGACATTTTTGTGATATTATTCAAAAATTTGACATATGACTAAAAATCTTGAAGACTTTACTTGAATTACCAAATTCATTGCCAGATTCAATGGCGTTAAATTCCTCGATAACTGCAACGCTTAAAATTTGTCAAGAATCGAGATAGCAATATTATTCACTAAAGCCGGGGTCAAATATGACCGTATTATTAGCGGAGAACGGGTTGACTTTCCATCGATTTATTGCCTTTGATCCTCCATTTCTCACCACCTATACATGCATTGTATGCCCGAGGAATTGAACCACACTCGCCTTTGTAAACTTGGAAACGGCTGCCTGTAACGTTATACGTACGACGGACTAATAGTATCTTATATTTTCTGTTACTGCACAACTTTAGGTACAAACGTTAACCTATTTTGCGGGCTGCCTATTTATCAACTGAAACCTCTCTTTTAAAAATGTTCCTTGCCAATTGTATTTTCGGAAGAAGAGTATAGAATAGAAAATAATCAAATAGGGCCTACTGTCAAGGTTAATAATATTATAGTGTCAATACAATTACTACACGTCTGACATTTCCAGCTGCAAATTTATGCAATGAAAACTCAATAATTTATAATTGTCAATTCTATCAGTATATTGGTGGAGAAAATTGATTTCGAAGAACACCTTAATGTCTTTGACAGAATGCGGAGTGTAACGACTGCTTGCGTACCCCAACGCTCTTTAATCAAATTCAAATATTCTCTTATACAAATAAGTAAGTTTTATATAGGTTTCGTTCCATGACATACGAACTAAAGGACAATTGGATGTATAAAAAACTATACCAAATTATGCTTTACCGAGACTCCAAATACAAAGATTAAACCCTACTATTTCCGACCCATGTTCAAACATTTTATCTAATCAGAGAGAGAAATCATAAATTACAGGGTGATCCCGGAAAAGGCCGGGTTATGAATTCGGTGGATTGCATGTCAAGTATTCTTATAATGGCTTAACCAAATCAGACGATTATTTCTTCATATCTTTTTATTAATTTGATTTATTCGACGAATTCAAAGTGTGCACGCTGAATTATTTTAAAAGGGTCTAGGTCAAATATTGATGGCCATTTTCAATTAAAATGGTACTACTAGAATTTGAGAAAAAGTATCAACATGACTTATTAAAACTGCCCGATTTTTGGAAGTTGATATTCCTAGCTGCGTCCTTCGAAACATTTAACGAACCTGCAAATTAACAGACCATATACTTATCAGAGTAGGATATGACTGGGTGGATTTTAAAGTTATTTCCAAGACCTTGTAATTTTGGTCCGGTCGTTCCTTACGTTCCATGTCAAGTAAATCACGGGGCCAACTGAGCAGAACTACTTGTCGGCAATGTAATAAGAACTTCGGTCTATTGACAAGGGATAGTTTTTGCATGTGAGTTAACGGCCAAACTCTGAATATTGAATCTGGTGTTAAACTTTAATCTGTATTTTATGACGTTTAGAATTATTACAAGAATTTTAATTTATAAATACTGGAAACATTACATGATAGCGGATTCTAATTTACTGTGACTGTTAATAATTCTACCTGGCGATTGGCATTTTTTAATGCGATACAAATTGATAGTATATGATTATAATTATCAATCGATTGATCCTTGTATTACAGTGGGATTTCCCTGGCAAACATGGCTCTTATTTAAATTAGTTTTATTCAATTGTGAATCCGTCAAGACAGAATCGACAAAATACGGCGTTATGCTGACGATAACACCTTACAAAAATTAATTGTATCAATACTTCATATAATTTTTTAAATAGGTTTGAATCCAACACGTTTTTGTTCGAATCAAAAATTCAACTACAAGCAATCAAAATATAGTTTCTCTGAAATCCGGATAACACGGACCGATAATGATACTAATTTATTTATCTACTGCAACCGTATAAAAAATGTCAGCCAAATCGAACAGCCCATTTCCGGAAAAGTTTACTGCATCCTTTACATTCAAAAATTGTTCCTTGTGAGTAAGATTAGGCTAAAGCTTCCTTCCTTTTCAGGATTGTCCGGTTCTGCAGATGCTGAGAGACGGAAGGCAATATATTACAAAGTTCCAGAGCCAAGACTTGGAGTATGTAATCAGGACTTATGAAATATATTCCAGTGAAAATCCAACCAATCTATTTTGCAAGACTGAAAGCTTCTCTATCTTCATCTTCGTTTCTCTTACTTAAAATGTATACATATAAGTCTATGCGGAACGCATGGAAACTTGTATCAAAAACAGCATGGACGTTTTGCTGTTTTCATCGTCAACTCCGAAAAGTATCATAATACGTACAATGAGTCCAAAATACGCAATACTGAATAAATCGTATTTTGCAATAATCAATAATTTTCAATTAAAAATCCATTAAATATATATATTTTACTGATGCCATTGTATTCATGAAATTAACAGTTCAATACCTACTACGAATTTTTTACACAGACGTTTCTTCTAATAATCTAGTAATTTATAAGCCGCACTGTATGTCTTCTTTGTTTAATATTTATGAATAAATCTTGGATGTTGTATTCTCCTCACGTAGTGCATCTTGAGTCGTTCGTGTAACGGATATCACACATTCTTAGTCAAATGATGGCTTATTGCCCACGAGAGAGAAAATGCATTACTGTCCCATAAACCCTCCCGTGAATTCGAACTCATAGTGCACATATACATATTCCTTTGATTGTTGCATAATGTACAAATATTACATACACATTTATTTCCATGGTTTGCTACGCGCTGTGAGAATCGTCAAATAAATTCAGGTTTCGTTTGTCCTCCCTGAAAATAAAGAAATTTGTTCCTCCACACCCAACACAGCAGGCATTACAAAGGCAATGGCACAGAACCGATCCGAACTTTGATAAAACTCTACGGAGGACAAACAATTCTTCAAACATTCTTCGCAACTATATGAATAAATCTACCTTCATCGTTCTATGTGATCTCAAGGTGTACATGCACCAACAGAAAGATGTTTTTCGGTTGCTTTTAAAGATCAAAATCTCTAGATAAGACAACACTGGCTCGAGAAAATGTGACCCTGCTGGGTGCTGGAAATGTGACATCCTTGAATAAAGACATTGCGTTATTCTTGGTGAAATAAGTACCCGTGGTTTTCTTCACTCAAATATTTTGAATAAAAATGTGTGAGGGTTCAGGGTGGTTCAAACGAACTTACATGATATTATTTCTGCTATATATTAAAGTCTGGAATGTAAGACAATCAATAAACATTCCAACGCAAGTACGATCGCATATCCGAGCGAGCGTAATGATTAACAAAGTCGACGTTCTCCGACTTATAGACACCATATTTCAAAATCGGCAGAGAAATCCTTCTTGCTTACCAAATTCATGCGCGGCGCTATGCGCTGCTAATGCCAAACAATACAGCGCACTAAAGGCTCTAAAAATATTTCAGGTCTTCCCCCAATCTCCCAGGAGAGGAAGGTTATGGACCACCCTGAACATTGAAGAAGTGACTTTAGAAAACTGGTCCTAAGTCTCACATTTGTACCCTAGGATCCTGAAAATAGGAATTTCCTAAAAATTTACATTTTTTAAATTTTAAACCGAACGAACTCCCTATGAGAATATTTTATCTGTCCAATTAATTATATTTTTGGAAAAAAACCTTCCTTTTCCCAAAATGTTGTATGTAATTTCCATTGACACGTCCAAGACAACCCTTCTGTTTAAAAATTCAACGTCGCGTTCACGCGTCTTGTCTGTCGAAATTGAACGGGATAATTCATCGTTTTTTCTGTAATCCCCGACAATGACACGCATGGTGGTGATAAGGCCAAGTCCATTTCGCGGAACCATTAGGTGGATACGTGTCTCGGATATTTATGGACTTTACCGGGTGTCTTCAGTCGGGACATGAAATGGAAATGGAACTCTGTGTAGTATTGAATTCAGCTGGATTAAGAAAAATAGGGTCGGAAGTTTCTGAATGCATGACAAGTGACGTCACGTGTGCCAAGTTTATAATATGTAAGTAGAACTACACGCGCCGGTTTGATGGTGCCTTATCACTCAATTTTCAACGTATGGCTGATAACCTTTTTTGGAGTGCCATAATTTTATTTATTTGAAAGGTGGGATGAGCATAAGCAAAATCTGAGATTAATTACACACATTATTTTATACTTGCCATAGTCGTTCAACCCATTGCCCAGCATGTAGTGACATGAATCATAATCAGGTCAAGTTCACTATCACTACATTTTATTCCAATCTTACGCACTTATGTAGCTCTTGGGCGGTCTTATTTTTTCTTACTTGGCATAAATTGCAATTCAACTCAACCTTACGTGAACGTGACGTGACCAGTTCAGATTCAGTTTCTCAATTTATTAGGTTGCCAGTAATACATCACTCGACTTACATTTTCAACGACAAAACCGCCCCTGTGGAGATGACCTTGGTTTAATTAACTGGTATCCCTTCATCTAATCTTAAGACAAATGAATTAATTTTAAAGATCATGATCTTTGTCCGAGATTTGCGCACGGTCATAAAAATTCCATTGAAATTAATGGGTGAAATACTGCATGTGATATAATTTATTTGACAGTGGGGTTTCCAGCTATCAACTGAAAGTAAATGAAGCCAAATGCCACACGTATTAATTAATTTTGTCCGCAGTTTTGTATTTACTCTTTCAGATGCGAATTCCTCAAAGAGGTGTACAAAATTTTCGTAATATTTTCAGAAGCAATTCTTCCTAATCCAGAAGGATCTTATAAAACGCAGAGAAAAAAAATATTTCAATTACTTACATAAAAATTTCAAAAACACTTCCAACATTTTATATCAAAATATTTTTGTTCCTAAAATGAAAATATTATCGTAATTTTAAAATTCTCGGAAAATTTCTGTCACAAATTCGGAGTATCGCTATTGTATCAGTTGTTCGTGACTTCACGAGAACGCAAGGAAAGGCCAGCTGAAGAAAAATTGTTCCATTAATCCACAGACAATCTGGGAAATGCATTAGGTAGACATGTATGCTTGTTTTTACTAGTTTACAAAATTTATGCGCGCTCGTAAAATTACAGGGTTCCCGATGACACGAATGTTGATTTTGTTGCCCACAAACCACTATGCTTAACAAATTACTTTTTTTGATCATTTTTTAACCCCGACCCATCACTCAGTCTATTTGCCTTTCGGCACTAGCTTGTTTTCACTGCCCCGCCCCTTACCATAACAATCATGTTCAGTAAAGGTCAAGTGTACAAGAAATTGGAATATTTTTAAAATAACATATGTAGAGTACACAGGTAGATAATATTTGTTTAAACTTTTCAGGGTGCACTGTTGTAAACAAGCAACCATATTGAATAAGATTTTGAAAGCCATACACAAGAAATAATCTGTATCAACAATTATAAAAATATTTACAAGTTTCGAAGATAATATTTTGTACATTTTAGTATTTCCACTGAGAAATGTTATTTAGAAGAAACTCACAGTTGAAATAAAGTCGCGAAGGTGAAATATCTTTCGTAAAACCAAAACTGAATATGATATTGCAGTACTAGTGGTACACGGTAATAAAGAAAGAATTCAATCAGGTCGAATGGTAATGAACCACCATGTATAAAACACCATAATTTAAATTTATTTGAAATTCATGTGCATGGAATTATTTGTGCCACTAATTGCGAAAATTACGAGCAAGTTACAAATACTGGATTTCCACGTTAATTTTTAATACAATGCCCATCATTTAATAGAGTAAAAATAATTCCACCCAGAAAATATTTATTATACCAAAAAGTAATTATTTTTAAATTCAGTTGGTACAACGTGTCTCGCTGTTCCAAATTGTTACTCAAATGACCCAAGTCCATGAGCCTATAGTATTATGGAGGTAGTTTTAGCATTTTAGCCCCCGGAGAAATAATTAAAGCCTGAATACTTTTGAGTCGAATATCGTCTGGGGCCGCTCTTCTTTTCCAACTTCTCATAGAACTAAAAATTTAATTTCTAATTAAGAGCTCTCACACTGGTGATAAACAATTCCAGTTAACGACAGACTGTCGAATAAAAAATGTATCAAGTTGAGATTGCCCATTAAACTAAACTAGCGTGCTGTCCATTGGTTTCGTCGAATTTTATACAATTTTACTGGAAATAGGTTTCCTGTATTATTGCCTGCGAAGTTCATCATCTATTTCGTATTCTACAGGGTGTTTCATAAACTACGATCGTTGTCTGTAAATAAACAGATTTAGAAGATATCTTTATCTTAGATTATAAACCCCGGTCTTAGCAGTCGAGTGGGGGCTAATATTTATGAACCACTCTGCCTAACTGACTTGTACAAGTATTCCAAAGTAGAATTTCTCATGTGGTTAAGTAACTGGATAAATAATAAACCACGAAAAGCTACAGAAATGTTAACGTCGAGAGTATTCCCAATAGTGTTGGCAAAATTTCTCTGGGCTTGATTACGATTTCCAGTTTCACAATTCCGTTGGGATTAATAAATCTACCTCAAATTACGTAATCTGATAAATATTAGATTAACTAACATTCACGACCCGTTTCATTAAAATTAATAATGGCGAATTGTGTTCCTCCTTCCAAATGTTCGTAGATGTTTCGCCTAAACTGCAAAACGTGCCAGAGAAATAAAAATATCAAACTATTGCTTATTCTCAAGAATATTTCGGTAGGTGATTTAATAGCCACTCGTTTGAAGTTTTATATGACACGATGTGTATTCTTAATGAAAGATAAACACATCCCTCTTTTCTAATTGATAAGCGTTGTGTAATGTACCCGGGATATATGACTATAATTTGGAATACTAATGTATGTGCGAATGCTTTTTTTAACAGGAATGATAAATGAACAACAAAACTTGACAGAATTCTTCAATTTCTTAGAATTCATTCCTTTTGCACCACTTATTATCTCGTATAATAAAATGTATGTGCAAAAATATGAAGTCAAAAGATGAACTTGCACATGATTAAGTACTTGACATAGCAAAAGGTCAGATATCGAACTAGGTTAAAATTAAAGAGCAAACTTAAGATTAGCTAAGTAATCTTATATATTCTGAATAGTTGCCGCTTGGTCAAATGGAATGGCTCATAATCTTGGCACATGCAAAATCGAGACAGTTTGGAGTTCATCCGTGATCTCAGAAGAAATTAACAAGACAGATTTCAGTTATGCATTAGGAATTAAACCTCCCAATTTTTAAAATAAATAAGCAAATCCAGTGTCAGTTTCTAAAAAATGAAACCAGTATTACTCTTTGTGTATGCAAATTTATTGAATTCGGCCATCGGTGCGACTAGTCATGGTTTTCCTGATCAACAACAACAGAGTCCCGCCCTTGTCGACCAAGAAAGGCTGAAAACGATAAAACAAACACAACAATCAGGGGAGGATGAAATTGAGTTAACCAAAACTAGGACAAACCCCGTAAGAGGTCAGCAGCAAATGCCTGATCGACTGATATCGACAACTGGTGAAGAAATATGTCAAAGTGTAGTGAAAACAGCTAATGGTCTAGTTCGAGGAAAATATGTCAAGTTAGTGAACTCAGTATAAATTGTGTGAAATTCGCCCAAATCATTTAAATATTTTTGTCAGGACTGCAACTGGAAATGACGTGTGCGCATTTCTTGGAATTCCGTATGCAAAACCACCTTTGGGTCAATTACGATTTAAAAGACCTCAACCGGTGGAAAATTGGGAAGGCATTTACGAGGCAACCGAATTTTCTTGGACATGTACTCAAGTCAGTGTTTGAGTTTGTGCAGTCTTTTAAGGTTTAAGGATTAGATAGGAAGCCATTGTCGGAGATTTTCATTAAAAAAACTGACATATACATTTGTAGTTTATTCAAGGTTGAGTTGTTGATCAGGCGAAGATTTCCAGGGGTTTTGTAGATTATATACAATACAAATGACCAATCTAGACTATTCCAAATTAAATCATATAAGCAAATATCTTATCTGATCGGTCTCCTAATAACATGTAAAATCATGTTCATTTGTAACTACTCTAGACAGCCTGGGCCAGGAGTTTGATAGGACTTAATCACAATGTTTCTGAAGATTGTCTGCAGCTGAACATTTGGGTACCGGTTTTAGCATTAAAAAACAAGGGAATCGGGACTGGGTCACCACTTATGGTCTGGATTCACGAAGGCGGTTTCTCAGTTGGCTCCAGTACCAACCCCAGTCAAAATGGTGCAGTTCTCGCTGGAGAAACAGACGTTATAGTGGCATCTATGCAGGTGACTGCTAAATCTAATTGTTATTCGGTACGCTCAGGGGCTATATCAATTTTAGTTTAAAAAGAGACTTTACCAGAAGTGTAATATTTATTTGCTAAGTTTGTATTTTCAAACGAATGGCTAATTTGCACGTCATCCTGGACTGGAAAGAGAAATTTATTGTGAATTTTTTATCTTTCTCGCCAGTACCGTCTAGGACCATTAGGTTTCCTCTATTTCGGGTGCGAAGACGCTCCTGGAAATATGGGATTATTGGATCAAAATTTGGCCCTCAGATGGATCAATGACAACATTGTGGAGTTTGGAGGAAATAAAGGTAGCTCGCAATAATGAATTCATGATCATAGTGTCCATTCGATTCGCAAATGCATTCCCATGCTCAGTCATGCCCATAACTGTCGTAGCACCATTATGTTTTTTTAATTAACAAACTTATTTTTGACAGTTTATAGGCTAAGAGCTAACCCAGTAAGAAAGCGTTGTCAATTTATGTTGAAAAACAATGTATGTATTGATTCTATTACCAGAGATCACCTTGTTCGGTGAAAGCGCTGGAGCATTTTCCATCAACTATCACTTACTTTCTCCATTAAGCCAAGATTTGTTCAAAAGAGGGATAATGATGTCCGGTGCTGGTACGAGCTCCTTATGTACGGGTTCAAAAGCCGAGGCGGTGGCTTTGTCATACGAAGTGGCTGAATCCGTGGGATGTTGGTCACCGGAAGATATAGACGACCCCAACAGAGTAAATGAACTCCTATTTTTTAAAAATATGCCGGATTAGAATCCAAGTCGCACAACATAAAACAGGATATGTCGCATATATTTATTAAATATTAGTTACCGTCCCATAATAAACTTGAACGCGTAGTTTCGAATTGATTAGTGCAACCCTAAATGTGTGGTTCTTGGTAGTAAAATTGAACCCGATGATTACGAGAAACTCTGACGCTTTCCAAAGGCCCAGATTAGTGAAACCAATATTTTATTAAATCGAACTACTAAACTTTTGAAACTAGAGATCAGAGAATATTTGCTGGACATTTAAGAGAAATTAACTGATTTCTGACAAATAAGTATTCCTGATCTTGTGGATACTTGACAATTTATTGCAGTATGTACAATATTTGTTTGGTATTTGACACATATTACAGATATTGGTCAATATTTGGCGGATACATAAAAAATAATTATTTGACCAGATTTGGTAAATATTTTGACCTGAAAATTATTTAATATTTAGGAATATTTGGTGGATATCCGCGCATAGGAGATAACCGGTTAATATTTGACAACATTTAAAAAATATGTAGCCATGAAATTGGTAACATCTTAAGTGTAATATAATTGGATCATCGATAAATAAATATCATACACATAAGAATACTCGACGACATTTGGTTGATACCTGATTGTACACCTACACCAAACCTGCTATAGATTAATTCATATAACGAAATAATAAAATTTATCTAACCGGATTACTTAGAACTGAATTTTGCAATATTCAAGTTTTACATCTTGTCAGCTTCGGATCTTATCTAAGTTAGTTTAATTGTAAATTTCTAATCAAATTAGAATCGGGCGAATAAGTATCTGAAATTCTCGGAGTCATTGCTACGACGATCATGATTTAGATTGGCCGTAGCTTGCTATTGTGATATAGGCCTTTCCAGTTTCTTTATAAATACGTAAAAATTGTGATATATTGTTTCATTCTTTTAGAGCCTGAGTGACGTCCTCCAATGTATGCGGAATACGGACAAGTTCCAAATCAATGAATTTCTTAAGAACGAGCAGAAATTCATTGATGTTACAGCGCTCGTGATACCGGACGGTTACTTTTTGGCTGATACCATACCAAATTTACTCAAATCATCAAAGAATGCAAGAGCAGATATGATCGTTGGAAATACAGCTCATGAAGGAAGTCTCTTTCTACTTAACTATTATTCGAATTATTTGAGTGGATTTGCTGAGCCATCAATTTCTTACGATACATTCGTCACATTATTGCGGGACATGTTTCGGGATAGACCAATCTACGAGCAGGACGCCATTATTTCTCATGTAAGGTGTAGAAGTAAGGGTGGTGCAAAAATTTGTCTTAGTTTGCAGAATTCGTGCACCACCCTGTTATGTCTTCAGTCAGTGATTTGGGTAAGGCTGTACGTGATACCTATTCAAATATGTTTCATTTAGTATACAAACTGGAAAAATGTGGACGACACTGATGCAAACATTAGACGTCTTGTGGCTGCTGCTGGTGACTATTCATTTGTTTGTCCGGCCGTAGATTTTGCAAAGAAATGGTCCTCGAAAGGGTTCAACGTTTACTATTACTGGTTTACGCATGTAAGAACATATTCAAATTAATTTGTGCAATATGGTATTTTAACATTACTATTCAAATCAATTTTGGAGCATTGGAAGTGTCCGGAATATTTTGGAGGTGTTTTTCAGATACATATTTCAGAGATTTACAAAAAATTATCGTACTGCTAAGGGTACCTTTCGTAATATCAATGGGCAGCGCCAAACCGGTTTCCACGAAAATGGCGAGGCCTGAAGTCTTTGTCTTCCAATTTAATTACAATATTTCTTTTAACAAAATTCCCTAAATTACAATTACAATTAGAATGTCCTTAAAAAATGAACTGATTCGTTGTGACCAATCGGCATCCCCACACCTGGATTATAATTATCCGAGAATTCTTCAATCTCTCTGTCGATTTCTATTTAGTCTTGACATGTCACTTTTTTAAACAGAGACCTGAAGAAAGCGCACTGCAGGCAAAATGGCTCGGCGCTTATCACACTGCAGATATCGATTACATCTTTGGAAAACCTCTACAAAAATCTCGATTGAATGAAAAGAACTTGTCCAAGGAAGTTCAAGAACTTTTCACAAATTTTGTAAAAACAGGGTAAATTTCACAATTCTGTATAAATATGTCACAGATGATATTAATCAGTTACATACACCTATTCCAGAATTCCGTCCAAGAACTGGTCACCTTACACAGCTGCTTATCCAGTGTTCCTTGACCTAAATGCTACTCTAATTTCTGATAAAACACCTTCCAATATATTTGGACCTCAGGCCGAAGATTGTGCATTCTGGAATGTAGAATTACCTCGATTAAGGTTGGCATACGAAACATGTCATGCTGATGGGTGTAGTAAAGACAAGGTCAGGGGTCAACCTTGCTCAATTTAAATTATAACTAATTCACCGTCTGTCGCCTGGCTTCATTTTAAGCATTATCGAATTCGGGTCGGAGTATCTGTTGAACCAGAGAATAGAATCAAAGCGTTTAGATTTCGCATTTTGTATTTGTATTTTGATTACGACTTTGGATAAATTAAATTTGTAATTGTTAATAAATTAGCAAATTCTATACGGATGTGTTGGAATTAAACAAAATTGTCTTAAAATTATTTTGACGAACACACTATATACGGAAATTAAAGCCGAAAAGTTACAAAGTATTGGAAAAATTTCAAGGGATTAATTGTGCGTCATCTAATACATGGAAAAATATAAACCGTAAAAGCACACTTTGTTAAAGTTATGTATTGATCTTCTTTGTGATTTTCTCGAGAAGTGCCATTAAATTCTGAATTTCTTCTGGGTCAGTTTCATTTTGAATTCCTTAAGATTTTCTGGAAAACATACGAAGTTGATTGGTCTTCCTTTTGAAAATCTTAAAGAAGAAATGCATTAAAATGGTTCAGAAAATAGAAATGGTTATGCATTACATTTCGCAATGTGTAAATTAGCAACGCGGAAATTGATGCAAAATATAAAACATCACATTGGGTGTTCAATCGTAAAATTTTGTGGTGTTTGATACACACTATGGGAAATAGATTCAAGGTTGAAGTTTATCAATAAATGCCGACAAAGTTAAGGTCAAAAAAATTTATCAATACATAATCACTTGAGAAATTTTAGAAGGTCATAGTTTTTGATAAAAATAAGATTCCATACGGGTCGGTTAAATTCGTTTGTAGATTGGCTCGGGTAAATCGGTTCGCATGTTGGATCAAAAATTTGGGAATCTGGTTTATTATATTTATTCAGTTTCACTAATTCTATTAGGATACGATTTTGTCTACTTACAAGGAAGGTACACCAAGTGTTGGTCGAGTTGAGTGTCGACGGCTATGCTACTTTGAAGACCATCCAAAATAATGG